>JANHZU010005518.1:62619-91923 GCA_032468055.1 Acrochordus granulatus | reverse complement strand
TCAGTGTGATGGGTGTGGGCTTGGGAAGACTCTGGGAGGCAGTGCAAGACAGGGGGGCCTGGCGTAATGCAGTCCATAGGGTCGCGAAGAGTCAGACACAACTGCGCGACTGAACAACAAAAAATGTCCAAAGTCTCTTAGTGGTTTACAAGCATTATACAAACATTATTTACATTGTTAAATCCCGCCCCCCCTGGCTGGCTGGCATTGTTCATATCCGGGGCATCCTCTGTGGCTCCTGCTCCGCCCCTGAGACAGGCAAGTCCAACGCCGACTTGCTGCTCCCATTCCTGCCGGCCAGCTTCCCCTCAAAGGGATACCCATTCATCTACTTGCATTTTTACATGCTTTTGAATTTTTTTGAACTGTTCAAAAAAAACTGCTGGCTGGGCAGGAGCTGGAAGTGAGTGATGGGAGCTCACCCCATCATGTGGTGCTGTGGCTCAAACCGCCAGAGTGCTGGCCATTTTCTGGTCGACATACTGGTGTCATTAAGCTGCTGAGCCACCGCACCTCCTTTAAAGTTGTTCAGCTTTATTGATGAACAACAATTGTTGTCATAGTGCCTGTCTTTTGAAATCTGAAAGGGTCAACATAAATAGATAAATAGCTAGACAAATAGTCATATGCATGCTTTAAATTATGAGTTCGTTATGCAGTGTCGTAGTTATTGCATTATGATTTAATTGTATCTTTCATTATCTTTACAACATTTTTTTAATTTTTCCCCCTGTGAACTGGTTGTTAATCACTAGTTATTTTTTTAAGATGAATGACCATAAAATGTTTCTAATTAAACAAAGAGATACAGAAGACAAATCCTAGTGAGGAAGTGTACATTTTTGGGATGAGGTCATGAAAGGAGTTTTAAAATAGTTGTATCTTTCTTGGGCTTTCTTCAAATTGTAGTCAGAATAACTGAAACAGAATTAATATTGTCATTCTGTTGTCTTTACCAGTTTATGTATTTCTTGAACTTTAGAAGGGCTAAGAAGCTGAAATCATCTTACAATGCTGGGAGAAAATTTTGATCTGCCATATATGCAAGTGATAACTCAGGCTTTGTCTTTTCGGTTTTTAGAAAGATAAAAGTATTTTTTTAAAGTGCTGAATTGATTTCAAAAACTTTTAGCATAATGAAAGCAATACAAAATTAGTTAAAATGGTAAATTTTACTTTTGTCCTATCTATATCATAAATATGCTGCATAAAATAGGTACAGGTAATAATTTGATATATTGTAGTATCCCATGCATTTATTTTTATCTTAAATGTTTTGATTGATCTGTACCATCAAATTGATATCAGCTTATAGTGACTATGTACATAAATATTCTCCAGGATGATCTGTTTCCAGCCTAGTCTTCAGATATTCTAACGGGTAGCCATCAGCACCTAATTGAGCGTATCTTCCTACTGATAGTCATCTTTTTCTCTTTTCTTCTATTTCTCCAGCATTATGGTCTTACTAAGTGAGTTGGGTCTTTGCATAATGTGCCCAAAATTCTTGTTTAATTGTTCAATGATTTCTGACTCTTTGCGACCCCATGGACTGCAGCACACCGGGCCTCCATGTCCTCCATTATCTCCCAGAGCTTGCTCAAACCATAATCACCTCATCCTCTGCCATAGCCTTCTCCTTTTGCCTTCAATCTTTCCCAGCATCAGATCTTTTCCAACGAGTCCTCTCTTCTCATTAAGTGACAAGTATTTGAACATCAGCTTCAGTATTTGGTTGATTTCCTTTAGGATTGACTGGTTTGATCTCCTTGCAATCCAAGAGTTCTGAAGTGCCTTTCTAGCACCACAATTCAAAAATATCAATTCTTCAGCACAGAGCTTTCTTTATGGTCCAACTCTTAGAGCCATACATTACTACTGGGAAAACCATAGCCTTGACAATACGGACCTTCGTCGGCAAGGGGATATCTCTGCTTTTTAATATGCTGTCTAGGTTTGCCATAGCTTTCTCCCAAGGGGCAAGTGTCTTAATTTCATGGCTGCAGTTACCATCTGCAGTGATCTTGGAGTCCAAGAAAATAAAACTGCTGCTACTTTCATTTCTTCCTTTCTATTTGTCAGGAAGTGATGGGACCAGTTGTCATGATCTTAGTTTTTTTAATGTTGAGTTTCAAGCCAGCTTTTGCACTCTCTTCTTTTACCCTCATCAAGAGGCTCTTTAGTTCCTCTTCACTTTCTGCCATTAGAGTGGTATCGTCTGCATATCTGAGGTTGTTGATATTTCTCCTGGAAATCTCAATTCTGGCTTGTGATTCATCCAGTCCAGCATTTTGCATGATGTACTCTGCATATAAGTTAAATAAGCAAGGTGACAATGTACAACCTTGTCATACTCCTTTCCTAATTTTGAATCAATCAGTTGTTCCATGTCTGGTTCAACTCTTGCTTTTTAATCCACATACAGATTTCTCAGGAGATAGGTGAGGCGTTCTAGTACTCCCATTTCTTTAAGAATTTGCCAGAGTTTGTTGCAACCCACATAATCAAAGGCTTTAGCATAGTCAATGAAGCACAAGTAGATGTTTTTCTGGAAATCCCTTGCTTTTTCCATGATCCAGCAAATGTTGGCAATTTGATCTCTAGTTCTTCTGCCTCTTCGAAATCCACCTTGTACTTCTGGTAGTTCTCGGTTCACATACTGCTGAAGCCTAGCATGTAATATAACTTGCTAGCATGTGAAATGAGCACAATTGTATGGTAATTTGAAGATTCTTTGGCATTGCCCTTCTTTGGGATTGGAACGTTAACTGACCTTTCCCAATCCTATCGCCACTGTTGAGTTTTCCAAATTTCCTGGCATATTCAGTGCAGCACTTTAAGGGAATCATCTTTTAGGATTTTCAATAGTTCATCTGGGATACCAGCACCTCTGTTAAATTTGTTGTTTGTAATGCTTCCTATGGCCCAGGATGTCCTGCTCTAAGTCAGTAACCATACCATCATGTTTGTCGGGGACATTTAGATCTTTCTTGTATCGATCCTCTCTGAATTCTTGCCATCTCTTCTGCCTCTGTTAGATCCCTACCATTTTTGTCCTTTATCATGCCCATTTTTGCACAAAATGTTCCCTTGAAATCTCCAGTTATCTTGAAGAGCTCTCTAGTCTTTCCCAGTCTATTGTTTTCCTCTATTTCTTTGCATTGTTCATTTAAGAAGGCTTTCTTATCTCTCCTTGCTATTCTCTGTAAATCTGCAATTATTGGGAATATCTTCCCCTTTCCCCTTGCCTTTCACTTTCCTTCTTTCTTCAACTATTTGTAAAGCCTCATCAAACATCCACTTTGCTTTCTTGCATTTATTTTTCTTTGGGATGGTTTTAGTATAGTATTACGCATCTCCATAGTCCTTAGTCCTTCAGGCACTCTGTCTACCAGACCTAATCCCTTAAATCTATTCCTCACCACTTTATATTCATAAGAGATAGCATTGAGGTCATACTTGAATGGCCTAGTGGTTTTCCCTTTCTTCAAATTAAGCCTAAATTTTTCAATAAGAAGCTCAATTTTATTAAAAACTGAGCCACAATCAGCTCCAGGTCTTGTTTTTACGAACTGTATAAAGCTTCTCCATCTTTAACTGCAAAGAATATAATCAGTCTGATTTCAGTATTGACCATCTGGTTGGTATTCAGTATTGACCATCTCTACCATGTGTAGAGTCGCCTCTTGGGTTGTTGGAAAAGCATATTTGTTATGACCAGTTTGTTCTCTTGACAAAAGTTCATTACCCTCTGCCTGGCTTCATTTTGTACTCCAAGGCCACACTTGCCTGTCATTCTGGTTATCTTTTGTCTTCCTACTTTAGCATTCCAATCCCCCAAGGACATCTTTTTTGGTGTGAGTTGTAGAAGATGTTGTAGGCCTTCATAGAACCGATCAACCTCGGCCTCTTCAGCATCAGTAGTTGGGGCATAGACTTGGATTACTGTGATGTTTGTCTTGGAATTGGACTGACATCATCCTATGGTTTTTGAGATTTACCCTGGTACTGCTTTTCTCACTCTTTTATTGACTATGAGGGCTACTCGATTTCTTCTAAGGGATTCTTGCCCAAAGTGGTAGATTTAGTGATCATCTGAATTAAGTTCACCCGTTCCTATCCATTTTAGTTCACTAAAATGTCAATATTCAATTTTGCCATCTCATGTTTCACCACATCCAGCTTATCTTGAGTCATAGATCTTACATTCCAGGTTCCTATGAAACATTGTTTTTTACAGCATCAGAGTTTCCTTTCATGTCCAGGCACATCCACAGCTGAATGTCCTTTTGGCTTTGGCCCAGCTGCTTCATTCTTTCTGGTGCTACTTGTAACTGCCCTCCGCTCTTCCTCAATAGCATATTGGGCACCTTCTGACCTGAGGGGCCAATCTTCTGGCATCCTATCTTTTAGCCTTTTGTTACTGTCCATGTTTTTTTCTTGGCAAGGATACTGGAGTGGGTTGCTATTTCCTTCTCCAGTGGATCATGTTTTGTCAGAACTCTATATCATAAATATGCTGCATAAAATAGGTACAGGTAATAATTTGATATATTGTAGTATCCCATGCATGTCATACAACTCACTTCTGGCATCCTATCTTTTAGCCTTTTGTTACTGTCCATGTTTTTTTCTTGGCAAGGATACTGAATAGGGTTGCTATTTCCTTCTCCAGTGGATCATGTTTTGTCAGAACTCTCCGCTATACCTGTCCATCTTGGATGGCTCATAACTTCACTGAGTTATGCAAGCCTCTCTGCTAAGTCAAGGCAGGAATCCATTTTGGGTGTCCAAAATACAGTAATTTAAGTCTGATAAAATATTTGTGTCTTGAGTTTATAAGTTTGGATCTTTTTCTATGATTCATTTGTTTATTTTCTTAGCTGTCCATGGCATTCTCAAGGGACTTCTCTAACTCCAAAATTCAAGATTATCAATATACTTTCTATCCTATTTCTTCAAAGTCCAATTTTTGTTTACACAAATTGTTATAAGGAAAACCTTTGTATGATTTGATCTTTATAGGTATAGACATATAATTAGCATCTGAATATCTTTTCCAAGGAAAGTTTTCATTAATACCATATCAAGTGCTAGTCTGCAGCATATTTCTTGATTGCTAGTTCCTTTAGTTGATCCTAAAAGGATGTCAGGCTTCAAAAACCAAGAAAGGCACTTTGTGATTTTCACAAACAGATTTCGTTATTGTTCCACATTTATGAACAGAACCTTGCCAAATTAAAGCAAACCATCACCCAAATGAAGCTTATACTCTGGGAATGATTAGAGAGGAGCTGTCTTCGCCCTCTTTCTTTCACAAAAATTACTTTTGCTCCTCTGGAATGCATTCCCTTCCTCCTGAGAATCTGGACTACATTCCATCACAAAGCATAAGCTATCTACCATTTCATAGTTTTCATTGTTAATTCTAAGTCTTGGTGCTGTACCTGTCATTAGCTTGGTCTTTCTACATTTAATTTTACTCACATTTTTTAAACTTTGCTTCTTGATTTTCATCACTAGAGCTTGCAGAGGTTTGAAAGAGCTTTTCATTTGCATTTTCAGCTATCAGAATAATGTCATTAGCATAATGCAGATTACTTAAATTTCATCTTCCAGTTTTAAAATCTCATGCATTTTATTCCAATCCAGTGTTTTTCAATATATATTCAGCAAATAGTTTAAATAAGTAGGGATATATAACCTTGATTCACTCCTTTGCCAATCTGGAGCCAATGTGTTTTAACTTCCTCTTTTCAGACTGTAGCTTCCTGTCCTGTGTATAGGTTTCTCACTAGGATAATGATATACTGGAATTCTCATTTCCCTAAGCACATTACATAACTTTACATGATTAATATAACGAAAGACCTTGCTATAGTCAATTATGCACATATTGTCTTCCTTGTGATATTTTTTGGGTTTTTTGATTATCCAGCATGTATCAGCAATAGCATAGCTCAGCATTTTCTAAAACTAGCTTGAACATCCAGCATTTTTCTACATAGAGCTCTGATCTGCATCAGTTGATCCTAAACATTATCTTCATAGGTTTGAAATTAAGAATATTGTATAAATATTCTTAAATATTGAGTCTCCAGATTTTGGTGGCATATAAATTTAATTAATAAATAAATATTAACACACACTTTAAGTCTTGATTCTTTGGTATTGGTTTGTGGACTGGCCTACTCCAATCTGTTAGCCACTGTGTTATTCTCCAGATCTTCTGGCATAGATTGGGTGGAATGTTTACTTACTCATCTTCTGATGCTTGTCATATTTCTGTAGATATTTTATCAATTCTTGTAGCCTTTCAACATCATAATGACCAGAGTGCTGATCTAACTTTATCTTCTAGTACTAGAAGTTCTTGTAAATACAATAGGGATTATCTTCTAAAACACCTTGTATCGCAACAAAGTTTAAGAAAAATCCAGTCCAGATGCCTGTTTTTTAAACTTTGTTGCGATGCAATTACCCTGGATGAGTGAGAGTCTTCACAGCCATTTGTTGTAGAATTTAAATGTTTTGAAATGTTCCATATGCTTTCTTCTGGATGCCTGTATTATAACCATTTCCCATACTTGAAAAAAGAACTAGAGTTTACCCCACCCTATTGCCTTTTTGTGCAGCTTATCTTCTTTCAATTGATCAATAAGGTCTGTAAAGTTTAATCGTGTATCTACATGTATGTTAATGTATTAGCCAACAAACAGCTTTGCTTATTATATAGAATCTATATATCGATATATAGGATTTGGGATTAGGGTTTTGGAGAGGCAGAATACATGTGGTCAGAGATCACATTCCTGAAAGGGTTATTCATGGTCAAAGAGGCATATGGGGCAGAGTAAATAAGACTGTCCAAAAATAAAATGCCAAAATTTAGATCTCCAGAGGGCAAGTCAAGAAAGTGATGGTTGGGGTTTGTGCAGTGAAGAGTCCATTTTAAGAGATAATCTATTAGTGATATACAAACTCCCAGGCAATATGAGGCTTATACCATGGAGTTATTCTCAAGCAGAGAACCTTTGTATTCACATAAATATATAAGAGAGCTGCTCTTTACTCAGCTCATGCTTGAGCAACCTGTTATAGATACTTTCGTTCTCAAAGCACAGCAGGAGAGCTCTTTGCCATCTTATATTCAGCTTGGTCCTGGCACCACTCCCAAGAACTAGGTGGCTGCATCTAGACTGATACAAGTTAAGGATCCTAGGGTATTGTGAATGATTCTGATTCAGCTCCTGTGATAGGCTTAATTGGTGCTTGAGAGCTCAGTGGAGTCACCTGACCAATATTTTTCCATGCAAACTCACCTATACCCATCATGTTATTTTCTTTAGGATTAAGCAATGTTATCAGGGCATTGGTGTAAAAAATAGTAAATCAAAGAAATTAAAGGCATGGAATTAAAAAAGGAAAAGAAAATGTTAATTAGTGCATACCTTTTATGCTACCTCTCCATAACTTTTTTGTCCTTGCAAATTGCCTTCACCTCCTTGACCATGTGCATCCAATTCTTTTGTTCTTAACATTTTTCTCCTTTCTTTTTTTGAGGATTCCTCAACTCCATCCAACCAAGTCTTCTTTGGTCTTCCATTTCTTCTTGACCAGTTCATGTTCTTTTCACATATTTGATTTGGCACTCAGTCCTAATTAATTCTCTCTATATTGTCATTTTTTTTCAACAAGCTGGATTGGAAACAGAGACAACAGGCATAGAAGGATGCAAGGGCACCTGACAGGCAGATTTATTGCAGAAAAGCTAATGAAATTGGGTAGGAATTCTAGTGACTTCTGTGTTTCAAATGCAAGCGCTACAGGTATTCCTCAATTTAATAACCACAATTGGGACCAGAATTTCCATTACTAAGGGTAGTTTTTAACTGAGTTGCACCTGATTTTATAACCTTTTTTGCCATGGTTTTAAGTGAATCAGTGCAGTTGTTAAGTGAATCATGCTGTCATTAAGCACATCTGGCTCCCCCATTTACTTGCTTTTCAGAAGAAAAATCATACATCTTCATACATCTAGAAAAAGATGTACAATGTCTCCTTCAAAAACAAATCAGGAATGCACCTGGCCCAGATGGTGTGATCCCTTCCTATGCAGCACAATTGGCCCCCATCCTCACAAGAATTTTCAACAAGTCACTAGAGCTATGCTACATCCCTTCATGCTTTAAATGTCTGCCATCATTCCCATTCCTAAGAAAGTCTCCATCAGTAGGCTAAATAACTATAGACTTGTCACATTAACATCACTAGTCATGAAGACCTTTGAAAAACTGGTGCTGACCCATCTGAAAACCATCACAGATCTGCTGTTGGATCCTCTGCAGGTTGCCTATCAAGCAAACAGGTCAACAGATGATGCTGTCAACATATCACTGCATTATATCCTGCAACATCTGGACTGCCCAAGGACATATGTTGTTGTTCAGTTGGGTCTGACTCATTGCAACCTCGTGGACCGTAGCACGCCAAGCCTCCCTGTCCTGCACTGCCTCCCGAATCCACCCACACCCATCACACTGACTATGCTATCTAACCATCTCATCTCTGCCATCCCCTTCTCCTTTTGCCTTCAATCTTTCCCAGCATCACCATCTTTTCTAATGAGTTCTCTCTTTGCATTATGTGACCAAAGTATTTGAGCTTCAACTTCAGGATCCGTCCTTCCATTGCACAATCAGGGTTGATTTCCTGTAGGATTGACTGGTTTGATCTTGCTGTCCAAGGGATTCTCAAGAGTCTTCTCCAGCACCACAGTTTGAAGGCATCAGTTCTTCAGCACTCAACTTCCTTATAGTCCAACTTTCACAGCCATACATTACTACTGGGAAAACCAGAGCTTTGACTATACAAACCTTTGTTGGTAAGGTGATGTTCCTGCTTTTTAATATGCTGTCTAGGTTTGCCATAGCTTTTCTCCCAAGGAGCAAGCATCTTTTAATTTCATGGCTGAAGTCACCATCTGCAGTGATCTTGGAGCCCAAGGAGGTAAAATCTTATCACTGCTTCCATTTCTTCCCCTTCTATTTGCCAGGAAGTGATGGGACCAGTTGCCATGATCTTTTTTAATGCTGAGTTTCAAGCCAGCTGTTGCACTCTTCTCCTTAAATTCCTCTCCTCCTTTAGTTCTTCACTTTCTGCCATTAGAGTGGGTATTATCTGTACATCTGTTTGTTGATATTTCTCCCAGCAATCTTAATTCCAGCTGGTGATTCATCCAGACCTGCATTTCACATGATGTACTCTGCATATAAATTAAATAAGCAGGGTGACAGTATACAGCCTTGTCATAGTCCTTTCCCAATTTTGAACCAATCCGTTGTTCTTTGTCCAGTTCTAACTAGCATACAAGTTTCTCAGGAGACAGGTAAGATGGTTTGATACTCCCATCTCTTTTGAGAATTTGCCAGTTTGTTGTGATCCACACAATCAAAAGCTTTAGTCAATGAAACAGAAGTACAGTCCTGGCCAAAAGTTTTGAGAATGACACAAATATTTATTTTCACAAAGTCTGCTGCTCCAGTGTTTTAAGATGTCAGATGTTACTATGGTATACTGAAATATAATTACAAGCATTTCCTAAGTGTTAAAGGCTTTTATTGACAATTACATTAAGTTTATGCAAAGAGTCAATATTTGCAGTGTTGACTCTTCTTTTTCAAGACCTCTGCAATTCACCCTGACATGCCGTCAGTCAGCTTCTGGGTCACATCCTGACTGATGGCAGCCCATTCTTTCTTGCATAATCAATGCTTGGAGTTTGTCAGAATTTGTAGGATTTTTTTTTGTTCACCTACCTCTTGAGGATTGACCACAAGTTCTCAATGGGATTAAGGTCTGGGGAGTTGCCTGGCCATGGACCCAAAATGTTGATGTTTTGTTCCCCACACCACTTAGTTATCATTTTTGCCTTATGGCAAGATTCTCCATCATGCTGGAAAAGGCACTGTTTATCACCAAACTGTTCTTGGATGGTTGGGAGAAGTTGCTCTTGGAGGATGTTTTTTATCATTCTTTATTCATAGCTGTGTTCTTAGGCAAAATTGTGAGTGAGCCCACTCCCTTGGCTGAGAAGCAATCCCATATATGAATGGTCTCCGGATGCTTTACTGTTGTCATGAAATAGGACTGATGGTAGCGCCCACCTTTTCTTCTCCAGCAAGGTTTGTTCCGGATGCCCCAAACAATCAGAAAGGGGATTCATCAGAGAAAATGACTTTACCACAATCCTCAGAAGTCCAATCCCTGTACCTTTTGCAGAATATCAGTCTGTCCCTGATGTTTTTCCTGGAGAGAAGTGGTTTCTTTGCTGCCCTTTTTGACACCAGGCCATCCTCCAAAAGTCTTTGCCTCACTGTGCGTGCAGTTGCATTTACACCTGCCTGCTGCCATTCCTGAGCAAAGTGGTGCCCCAATCCCGCAGCTGAATCAACTTTGGAGACGGTCCTGGCACTTGCTGGACTTTCTTGGGCGCCCTGAAGCCTTTTTCATAACAACGGAACACTTCAACTTGTTGCCAAGTGCATGAATTTTGATCATGTGTCTATGGGGATGCTGCTGTGATCATAAGTGCAAGGATGTTGTAAGTTACTTTTTTCAATGCTGTTGTCATTTGTCAATGAATAGTTGTAAGTCAAGGACTAGTTGTATTTATAAGGAAATAAGTTGCTTGCACCTGTTTTTTGTACCTGTACAAGATAACTGACTTGAAATTGTTCCCTTTTGGATGGAAAGGATATGTTCTGCCTGTCTCTTCTTTACATAATAGACTAGTCTGGTTTCAGACTGTTTTTCTTCTGATCCTGATACTAAATGATCAAATCACCTCAAAATACTACTTTCCCAGTGGCCACTCACTTTTCTGTTCAATCCACATCCATTCTTTTACCCATACATTTTTATTTTATTGTATATTTTTCCTGACATGGAGAATTCTCCTCACAAGTAGGGAGAAACTATTATACTCAGCTCTTTTTGCTTTCTTTAACAAACTTACCTCACAACAGACCATATATCCACTACCTTTCTATCAGCATTTGCACTTCTTACAATTTCTTCATTTAGGTTCCCATGTTTAGTACATATTCTACAAAGGTACACAAATTCATCTGTTTTCTTTCCATTTTTCACACACATACATAGTACAGTTGTAAGCTCCATTTCCACTGTCAAACACAACTACCTTGATCTTTTGATGCATTATATTTCAAATCCAGAGTTCTAACTCGTCATGCAGGCTAACATTTTCTGCAAATCATTCAGGTTTTCAGCCTAAATACAGAATTATCCAGGCACACAATTACACGTACATTCATGTCTCCAACCAAACATACCTTTAAGATTAGCATAAGCATTACTTATAAAAACACATTAAGCAATCAAGGGAATATTGCACATCTTTGTTTTATTCTCTGCTTAGCGTTGTACCATTCATTACATATTCCATTTACTTTCATCATATGCCATTCTTAAACATGTTCAGTCAGCAGTTTTCAATTCCATATGCACATAAAACATTCCATAATTCAACCTTATTCACTTTCTTAGAAGCTTTCTCCAGATCAAAAAATGAACCTTTTCACATTCAAGATTTCTTAGTGACTCTTTGAAGAGCAAAAATCTGGTTTGCATAAAGCCACATTGTGCCTGCTGTATTTTGTGCATTATTATTGGTCAAATCAATATTTTGCCAGATAGTTTCCCCAGCAAACTAATGTATAGTTTTCTCTTCTGGTTACATTTCCTTTTGTGATTATGACTAGGTGTCATAATTGTGATTCAGGGCTAGGTGTTGTCAACTCAGAGTTAATTCTTTTTCCAGGAATATCTAACCTCAGCGTGGACTTTTAGGTCTCTCATTGTACATTTATAGCTATTGTAAATGAATCCAACTATATTTCTGCTGATTATTTTCTTCTCTTTCCTTCCATTTTTTCCAACATTCAAGGCCTGTCCAAGGAACTGCATTTTCACATCACATATCTGAAATAGGATAATCTTTGCCTTCAGCAAGAATTCTGGATTTTTCTTTTCTAATCCATTTATCTGTTTTCTCAGTTATACAAGGCATTCTCATAAAGTTGAAAATGCCAAAATTCAAAAGCATTGGTGTTTTTTTCTCTGCTTCTGCTTCAGAAGATCACCCTTCACATCTGTAGTTGCAAAAGGGGAACCATTAGATTGATTCTAATCTGTGTAGATATTTTAATATATTTTCTAAGGCCTTCATTGCTACTGCAGCATATTTCTTGACTAAAAATTTTTTTATCCAATTAAACACCTTCACTGTTAGTTCTAAGGTTGGTTACTGTATTTGTCATTAGTTTGACCTTTATGTTTAACTTTAGTTCCATTTTCATTGTCTTTTTGATTTTCATTATTAGAGCTTCCAGATCTTGCATTTTCAGCTATCATAATAGTGTCGTCAGTGTAGTGCAGACTATTAGAAGTTTATTCTTCTAGGGTTATTTAGAAGATAACACTTCCTTTAAACACATCATCTTGTCAAACCTTCCTCAAATATTATAGTTAGCCTATAAATTGAATAAATAAGGAGAGAATATATAACATGATCTAATTCCATTGCCAACCTAGACCATTTTCTTTCACTAAGTTCCATCTGGATTGTGACTTCTTGTCCTGGGTAGAAGCTTTACATAAGGACAATGAGAAGTTGTGGAATTGCTGTTTTCCTAAGGACATTCCATAGTTTCATACGTTCAACAAAACTGAAGCCTTTTTGGACTTGTTTTTGGTATGGTTTTCTTAATTATCCAGCATGCATCAGCAATAATGTCTTTTGTTCCTTGGGCTTTTCTAAAACCAGCTTGGACATGTGGTATTTTTCTTTCCATATAGGGTTTTTTTGTACCCCATTATTGTTTTTGCTATATCTATCCTGACTGCAATCAACACTGTTGCTTCATTGTTTTTCATGGCCTAGGTAGTAAACAGTATGATCTTCTAACTGTCCAATTCCAGTTTTTTAAAATTTGCCTATGCCTAAAATATCAACTGTAGCTCATTCATGGCATCTTTGTTGAGCTCTTCCATGCTGGTGGTTCTTATATTCCATGATCCCACAATAAATCTGTGTTTGTAGCTTTGGATATTCTTTTCTTGTATGACCACATCAGCAACTAGATATCTAAAATACTTTAATCTATCTCAGGGGTATCCAAACTTGGCAACCTTAAGATGTGTGGACTTCACCTCCCAGAATTTCACAGCTGGTTGAGGAATTCTTGGAGCTGAAGTCCACATATCTTAAAGTTGCCAAGCTTGGATACCCCTGATTTCTAGCTAGTTCATAAACACAATTTCTTTTGCTAAATAACTTCAGCTTTTCTTCCATACCATATTGAATACTAATCTAATCTGAGAGGCCCATCATCTGGTGATGAATCATTAATCCTCTTTATAGCATCTGCCCTTGTGGTTTTCTGGATAAAATACAGGAGTGGTTTTCCATTGCTTCTCCTGTGCAGTTTGAAATGATGTTCCTGCTGTTACATCACTGCTTGTTTTGTATCACTGCTGCCCAATACTGGTAACTGCTTGCTTTAGCTGGACAGATGGGATGAACTTCATGCTTTGGGTGACTCTACAGGAAGTTATGTATATATGTATGTATTTGTATTCTCCCTTTATTACTTTTACAATAACTCAAGGCAGCTAACATATTCAACATAAACTTTCCTCCTCTTATTTCCTCCCCAACAACAACCGTATGAGGTGAGTTGGGAGGTTGAGAGAAAGCGACTGGCCCAAAGTCAGCCAGCCACCTTTCATATAAAAATATTTTATGTAGTATATAATCTTGGCATATTGTCTTGGCTTTCTTCACTTATCTCTCCCAGAAACAGCCCAAACTCCTGCCACAGTGAGGCAAAACAAGAAGAACCTGGGGACCCCTGCCCTATACTACAAAGGGGATTGCCCAAATTAAGAAATTTGATTCAGTTTCACTCTTACCAATATATTTCCTGCAGGGATCACTAAAATAGTTCTTCCAGCATTCTCTCCCTTCAATTTGACACTGAATAATTTTGTCACTTTTATTTTTAATTCCATTCACTTTGCTGAAGGTTCCGTGTCTAACCCTCTTTACCCATTTCCAAAGCAGTTTCCTATTTCTTTCAAATTATTCTGCTTTTCTCTGCCTCTTAGTTTTAACTTTCTTATTCTCTTTGACTATATTCTTTTCAACTGCCTTTCTCTCTCTCCTAATTTTTTACAGCAGCCATTATATGCATTCTTACTCATTCTCAGTCCTCTTTGTTTCATCATTCCATTAAGCTTCTTTTTAATATAACTTTACAACACTTCTTTGGTTCTCTACAATATAATTTTTCTCACTCTGATCCACTTAATTCCCACATCCTCTTTCCTTATGTCCACCTCCAAATCATTCTTTGCTACAATAGTTATCCTCTTAATACTTTTCATGTCTCCTTTTCCTTCAGTTCTTCTATTTTACTTTTTTTACTTTTTTATTCTTCCATTTTTTTCAAAATCCATTACCAACAAATAATATGTCCCTCATTCAGAACCTCGTCTCTCTTCTATCTTTCACTGATTTTTCTCACTTTAAATAATCTAATCACTTATGGTTTTATGTTAATAAGCATTCAATTGCCTTTTGTACTTAGAATCAATGCATAAATCACATTTTAGAAACTAGCAATCTTTTTTCAGTGCACATGCTTGCCAACCAGTCTCCATTCTTATTTATTCTTGGTTTCCAAGCAGTCCAGTAACTTCTTACAAACATCTTCGTTTGCATTGTGAATATCTCATTCCCTCCCATTCGCTCCGTCACCTACCAGAATATTTTTCCCAGTGAATCACATTCATTCAAAACATAGTAGTTTGTCCCCAAACTCGTAGTTGGTTCTTCCATTAACACCATTCATGGGAGCATAACAAACAACTGTAATCAGTCTATGATTCTTAACACCTACATCTACATTTCTTCCTTTGAGAATCATCCTCAGATGATGCTATGACAAACTGAATCATCCATTTCAAAGACAGCAATGTAAGTTTTTGCAAATGTCTAGGATTCTTGCAGTTTTCATATAACATAGGCCCTTAAAAACTATAAAAGCTTTACTAGGACAGATTGTTAATCCACAATGTACAGCCTTCCCTAACCTAACTTTATCATTTAGCCTTCTGGATGTACTGAGTTCACAATTTGTACAGTTCCCCAGTCGGTATGAAGATTTAGAAAGATTAAGAAAGGCTGATCTTGGCCTTTCTTGTCTTCTCTGACTAACAAGTCTCTCATAGCTCAAATAGAGACAAAGTATTTTGTTGTCCTCAAATTAAGGGGGTGTGGTGGCTGAGCAGTTAAGATCCTAGGCTTGTTGGCTAGAAGATTGGCAGCCTGAGTTTGAGACCCAAGAGCTGCGTAACAGGGTGAGCTCCCATTATTTGCCCCAGCTCCTGCCAACCAATGTTCAAAAGCATGTAAAAATGCAAAAAGATAAATAGGTACCACCTCAGTGAGAAGGTAACAGCATTCTGTGCACTTCAGCGTATAGTTATGCCGACCACATGACCATGGAAGCATCTTCAGACAGCTCTGGCCTCCTCTGCTGTGAATCAGAGATGAGCACCACCCCCTATAGTCAGACATGACTGAAAGGAGAAACCTTTACCTTTATTAAACTTTGGACTATAGAGAGGCAGAACAGAGTTACATGCCTAGGATAACATCTTTATCAGAAACTTGAAATATGTTGGACCAACCCCTGATTTTAACCAGTTTTATTATTGTTGGACATGGGATAGAAGTGAATGTTGCAACAACTTTGCAGAAATCAGTGTGGGCTTGTATGAGAGGTTTCTTGCCTCATCAATGCTTCTAGAGTTTAATGATGAATGGTAGGGTTTTTAATTAACTCTTTCAGAGTTTTTCCTATTCCCTAACATGGATCTCCATAATCTAGAAGCAGACTGTGAAGTCCAGCCATATCCATTTTATTTGTACCTGTTAAAAAGTCTGCTTCTAGTACAGGGGTTTCATTAAAATGAGACAGCAGTGAACAAATGTATGTCTTTATGCATTAGGAATCATTGCAACTCAGTGATAACCAGGAGGATGTTGGGGAAGAGAGCGTTGGTTTTAATTTTTCTGGGTTTGATTGTTGTATTTAAACTTTAAACTGATTCTTTAAACAGAAACTCAGATCAGATAGTGATCAGAGTACTCTCTTTTAATTTTGTTTTTTCCCCTTGACACATGAGGCTTAGCTTATTTTCTAGAATCATCATAGCAGTGTGCCTTTGATTACCTTCTCCATGCTATTTTATCTTCTGTATTGTAGGAGGACTAGTGAATAGATTGGCTTATCTCAAACCACAGAAGTTTAACCATCTTGGTCTGATTCTAGGCTGTTGTGTCACAGCTATGATTGTATCTAGTTGCTGATAACAATATGATGGTCTTCATATAAATGCAATTGACTGAAGTCCTACTGCATTAATTCTGGTAGAATTGCTTGGAAAGAGATCCCAGATTTCCATGCCCTGGGAAGCAAAGCAGAGGTTTGGAGGAGGTAAGAGGACCTCCCTTTCTCTTATCTGAGAAAGAGAGCAAGCCATCAAGAGGAACCATCTGCCCTTGGTGTTGCACAGCTTTCTTTCTTTTGGTAGATGTTACAGCAGGATTGCCTTTAGTCTTTATTTTCCATTTCAGTGGAGTCCTCTGATCAACCATTCTGTTTCCTGACTAACACAGCCTTTTAGCAATTCTTCCTGTTATGAATTTATGGTACAGTAAGAGGAGAGTTATTGTGTGTGTGTGAGAAAAAAGGCAGGAAGAACTGCCAAGCACTGGCATCATGAGCCACAGCAGTTTTGGCAGGCACACAGAAGGAAAGAAGACTGTCTCTGGAAAGCAGGATCTCTCCTGGTTTGGACAAACTGAGTGTCATTCCTCCTATTTAATTATTTTCCATACTTATAGCCTGTCCCAATCCGAAAGGATTCTGAATAGGGACCAGCAAAAGGAACAATAATATTAAAAGCTTTTTTAAAAAAAGTATATGAGATAGTAAAGGTTCATTGGAATATAGAATACTTGCTGATGAAATTCAAGAACGGTTGGAGCCATCTGTAGCTCTGTGGGGCTACTCTAAAGGTTGTGGGATGTCATGAGAAAGCCTGCTGTCTGAGCCACACTCATCATATACCTCAGGGGAGGGGTGATTTCCAGGCCTTCTCTCGATGATTAGACAGGTGGATTCTACTCTGACGAGGCATTGCATGATATATCCTAGTGCTGCACAGAAAAGGATATAACCAGTACTTTGAAATGGACTCAGAAGCCTACCAGTAATCAGTTCAATGACTTCAAAATTATTGTTATCCTAGATTGTGGATTGTTCTGCTAGGGTGATCATTCCGTATGAAAAACAGCTTCTGAATGTATATCCCAAAGGCAGAACCATATAGAGTGTGTTCCAGAAATCTATCTGAATGGTGGTTAAGATACAAGTTACTGTCACAAAGGACATCCTGTTCCACAGAGGCTTGTAACTGATGCACCAACCAAAAATGACCACTCACCATAGTGTGGTACTGTTGCCTGAACAAAATGTATAGATTTGCTCATTTTGGAAGAGGATTCAAAGAATTAGAGGTTTTAAGGGGTACAAGTACAGTATTTGAAACATGAGCATTGAAGCACCTGTTTCATTCCCAACCCCCTCCCATAAAATCACATTTTGCCTTGCCACGCTGCCCACTTTGGAGTGCTGGGGGATATTGTGCTGAGAAGACTGCCTGCTACTTGTTAGCCACCAATTGCACACTTTTTTGCAAAGGCAAATTGCCACAATTTTGCAGGGAAAGAATGCTTGTAATTGATGTAGCCTCCCTTTTCTGCCAAGGAACTGAAACAAGGACAATTACAGAAGTTTGTCAGAGGGATTTAGAAAGAGCTGCTAACAAATTTTCCCTCTGACTCAAGAGTTGGTACTTGGCTAACATGAGAGCCTAAGAAGAGAAGAAGAAATTAAAAATCCTTTCAACTGGCAGTGAACTAAAAAGTAAAAACGAAGATGAATGGATAAGACTTTGCCATTGGGACCTTAGTACTTGTCTTCCTGCTTGAAAAGCATTCTGTATATATTGCAGCAAATTCAAGTCCATAGTGGTCCTTGAAGAAGTCAGAACATCAGTTTGCTTCAGCTGATGGGCTAAATGAGCATTTAGCCATTTAAAGAAAGGGTGCTTTACAGCTGTAAGGGCTTATAACAGAAACTGACAGTAGAAATATCTCTTCATAAAGAAAGAAGACAAAAGGTGCATAAGACGAATCAGAAGCAAGAAGTCTTCCTCATGACCATTTTTTTCTATCCATGAGACAGCAGATATATGGACATACTTCTGGCTTGAGTGGCAGATAGAGTCCTTGGTGGTCTCTCAACTTGGTTGTTTTGTTTGCAGACATTTTGTTACCTGACTAGGTAACTTCTTCAGTGCATGACATTTTGCATCACATGAGTATGTCACATTTTGAGTGGCAGTCATTTTCTTGTAAGGAAGCAAGCTCCAAGGAGAGAAGAGACATTGCAGAAGACATGGACACTTAGAGGGCCAGGAGAAGCAACTGGGCCCTCTAAATAATAAAAAGAGAAGAGTTGTGGAATTTGATGATTTATTCTTAATGAGGAATTAAGCAAATCTATTTCAACTCAGTTCATCAGCTTGTGTAATATGCTGCCTGCCAGAAAGATGGCAGTCAGGACATTTCAGAACAAATTGATTCCTGTAGAGGTACAAATGAACTCCCTGAAGTAAGGCACCTTAAGTAGAGATTTATGCAACTGTAGAATGAGGTATTATTTTAATTAAAGCACTAAAGAAAAAAATCAAAAATATTGGCACAGAAAAGTCATGATCTGCAACGACTATACATTTACATAAGCTCAGCTATAGAGGATCTGCATTATCTCTGGTAAAACATTTATTTAGGTTAGTATAGTCAGAAATGTGGGAGCTAGTAACACCAAAAAGGCCTTATGCAAGTCTTTTGATGCAACTGTATCAGGAAATACATTTTCAGGAAAGCTATGTCCAGATGTGGCTTCTGCCCCCAAAATGAGAGACAACAGTCTCAGCTGACTTTGATAATGATGTATAGAAAATGGTACTGTTTGCTGTAATGGGGCCTCTTAAGCTACTGAAGAAAAAATAAAAATGAATATTGGCTCATAAAGTTCATAGCCTTTGTTCTCTATACACTAATGCTGCAAGAATGGGAAATGAGTTTCACTTCTTAGTATAGGGGCAAATATGAACAGCTACAGCAGAGAATCCTTCTCCCAGGATTCCCATGACTGGAATATATTAACTGAAGGATGTTTATTCAAAAGAAACCATGGTAAAAGAAAAGGAAATGTGAAAAATATCTCTTCCAGCTCAGGAATCCAAACATATTAATTTGTAAACAGCACTTGTGCTGAGAAAGAGAAATCCATTTGTTCTTGGTATCTCCCAACCAAAGTTAAGGGGTTGATGGTGCCTTCCAAAAGCAAATTGCAAATTTTTCAGTGAGGCGTGAAGCTGCAGTAAAGAGAGTCTTTTAATGATCCCAACATTTGTTGAGAGGCAAACTTTGGCAAGTACAATCCTTCCAGGAAATTTCTATCATGTTACGCTGTCAGTTTTCTATTTCATCAGATGAAAGGAAAACATAAAAGGATCAAGTGTCCTTGAGCTGAGTCTAATCAGTAGGGAAGTAGAAGAAATACCAAGATTATGAAAAAGTGATTGTGTCATGCCAGAAATTATTGATTTTAGTAGAAATCAATGCTGAGCATAGTTAAATATGTGCTTTAAATTAAAAAAAAAGACAGGACTTGATAGAGCAATGGTAACTTGGATCCTGTGGCAGAAGAAGTTATTGGGAGAAGACACTGTAAATGTATGGGAATTCAAATAAGGAAGAGCTGGAGAAGTCAATGTGTTTAATATAGAGTTTCTCAACCTTGGCAACTTTAAGATTGGTGGACTTCAGCTCCCAGAATTCCCCAGCCAGCACGCTTTAGGATGCATGGGAGGGAGAGAAGGAAGGAAGGAAGGAAACAGCCCCTAAAATACTCTAAATCCATCCTCCAGGCAATTGGGAGCTAGTACCAATCTTCTCATAGATATGGAAAGGTTCAATGCAAATTCCCAACCTTGTCAACTTTAAGATGTATGGAGTTGAAATCCACTAGTCTTAAAGTTGCTGAGGTTGGGAACGTTGGTTTCAAAGAACTCTGAAATTTAAAAAGGACACACATTGGAGGTTGAAAGATGGATCGGACACAAAACATAAGATAGCCCAGAATTCTAGAGCTGTCATAAAAATGCAAGTATGATGGGCTTGCGAGTCCATAGGATTTGATACAAAAACACCTATTTTGGATTCCCCCTCCCATTTACAAAGAAAACACATCAAAGCCAATATCATCACTGTTTCATTTTTCCCCAGGCTAGCTCTGCAAATTGCATTTCAGTGCCGTCTTCTTTTGCATACTGATAAGGCAATAGCTAGGCTTTTTAAATTGCCTTTCCCAGAAAGGTTTTTTCCCCGTTCCCTATGAATATTGTAGCCTAAGGTTTATGTACCTCCTATACTGTATGTATGGAAGCTGTAATGTTGTCTTAATATTTATGTCTACTGATCTCTTTCTAAATATCAAGCATTATCTACTTCCTATTTTAGAAAAAAGATAAATTGGGATCCTCTGTTCTGGCTGATAAGATGCTTTATCTTCTGGCATCTTCAATTCCAAAAGGATCTTCTGTATTGAATAGATAGGTAGGGTCTTGTCCCACCAATCTTCTTCTGGTTTTCAATTAATCACCCTCTAGATCCCACCCAGCATCCCCCTTTAGCAATTTTCTTCAGATTTGCTTTAAACCCACAACAAAACTTCATCAGTATAGGACTGATTGGTTTTTATAGTTTTATTGCTGTGAGCCACCCAGAGTTGTTTTTAAATGGGTAGTCCTACAAATCTTTTAAAATAAAAAATAATCCAGTTTAGGGCCATTGGCCATCATTTAAAAAAAGGTTTCCCCTGACCAGTTGTGACTGACTCTAGGGGGTTGTGCACATCTCTGTTTCACAGCTGAGGGAGCCAGCATTGTCCAAAGATGCTTCTGTGGTTATGTGGCCAGCATGACTATGCGTACAGCCAACAAGACCAGCATCTTAACCACTAGACCACTGCATCCCCTACTTCGCCACCATTATATTTTACTAAAACAATAGCAGTTTTTCAATAGCCACCATTATCTAGATTGATCTTTGATTTTAGAAGCCATTATACCTCATCCATCAAAAATCCCTTTGCTACTTCTTTCTAGAATTGTTTCTGGTGGTGTTAAGATTCTACTTTGATGCCACTCTATACTTCCTAATCTCAATTTCCCTTACCCATTACCTAACACAAGCCATATATTTGGGAGTCTGCATGGATAGTCAGCAGAAAGCCACAGCTGCATACATGTTGTCACCACAATTTTGGAATCTATTAAGATGGCAAATAATGCCAAGAAAAACAACAAGGCTTATTAGATATGATTAAAATAAATAAAAAAGAATCTGCAAACCAGCTTCTCAGTGAAGGTGGTAAAATGCTAATAGGTAATCAAGAATGATCCTTGAGATTGATAGAAATATGATCAAGAAATGAATTTAAATCTCCAAGGTCAGATTAATTTCATTCCAGAGTAGTGAATGAACTAGTTGGCCTGGCTGGATTTTTATGTACTGTCTCTGAGAAATCCTGGAACACTGATGAAGCCCTAGGTGACTGATGGAGAACCAATCCTTGTTCTTTGAAAAAGAACCATCCAACAAATTTCAGTCTAGTTAATCTGAGATCAAAATCAAGAAGATTCTAGAGCAGGTCATAAATAGATCAGTCAGTAAATATATTGAAAATAATACAGTATCTACCTGGGGGCACAGTGGCTGGGCAATTAAGAAGCTGGGCTTGTCAGCCAGAAGGTTGGCAGCCCAAGTTCATGATCCAAGTGTCACCATGTAACAAGTTGAGCTCCTGTTATTTGCACCAGCTCCTGCCAACCTAGCAGTTTGAAAGCATATAACAATGCAAGTAGATAAATAGGTACTGCCTAATTTGGGGGGAAGGTAACAGTGTTCATGTGCTTGGCATATAGTCATGCTGCCCACATGACCATGGAAGCATCTTCGGACAAATGCTGGCTCTGTTGGCTGTGAATTAGAAAAGAGCACCACCCCCTAGAGTTGGCCACGACTGGCAGGGGAAACCTTTACCTTTTTTATAGTATCTACCAGAAGTCGGCATGAAATTATCAATAACTTGGAACTGATTGGGGGACTCCTTTATTTTGGTAAAGTGTAAAAAAGACAAAACACAATTTTAGGTTGCATAATTTCCAAATTTCAGGAAATAATTGTTCCATGCTTTTCTGCTTTGGTCAGACTTCCCCCACCTTATACCCTTAAGTATTGTATATGGTTTTGGGCAGTATATATACTCTTTCACCCTGCCAGAAGGCTATGAAGATTGAGCTTCTTCCCCCAAGCGCTGAGCTAGTATGGGCGTTGAGCTGTGAGCTGCTTGGTGTTTGATCTGGTGCCTGGTAGGGAGAGGAATTTTGTTTTTATCTATTTTTATTGTCTTTTGTGAGCCACCCAGGATTCATTATATGAGTGAGGCAGTCATTACTGTAAGTAAGAAAGGAAACAAAGGAAAGAAAGAGGGTTCAGAAGATTTAAAACAGATTCAGAGAAGGTTAAGGAAGAAGTAAAGAAAGGTTGCAGGACTTGGGAATGCTTAACTTTGAGAAGCAAAGGCTGGGAGCGGAAGCTGTAATAGTCCTCTTCAAATACCTGAAAGAATGTCATATAGAAGAAAGACAAGACCTTTGCTACTGAGAGGAGGACACAAAATAGATTTAAGTCACTGGGAAATTTCTGAATGTTAGAAAAAAGTTCCTGCAGTAAGAGCAGTGAAACAATGAAACCAATCACCAAGAAATCTCCTTCATTGGATTTACTCTAGCAAAGGCTAGGCAGTCTAGGATTCCTGCATTGAGGAGAAGGTTAGATTCAGTGTCCCAAACAACCTTCTTTCAACTTTGTTATTTCATGAATAAGGTTGTGATACCTTCACAACCACACACACGTGAGATCAGCTTAGCTGAAAGTATGAAGTTTTTCAAAGGCTGTTCCATGAATCCTATTGATAAGTCAAGGGTTTCAAACCTGAAAGTGTTTCTTCATCCATGCTAATCTGTCCATAATAATTATTTGTGTGTCTGATTGCCTCATAGCATTGTTGGATTAGAATTTGGGACTCAGAACATGGGCCAACTGTTTGGAGCATTTAAGTAATAGATGCAGAAAATCGAATGGGGAATTGCTTAGCTATAATAGATTTGGCCAATCATATACAGTTAGCTGCTTTTAAATTGCTTATGATATGAGAGTAACACATGACAGAAAATAATATTTGACTTGATAATTTTTTTATGCTGTCTTCTTAGAAATTCATACACAGCCCTCTGCCTCCAGTATTATAACAATTCTGTCGGATAAATGAGATGGGTGCGTATGACAAGCCTGTGATCAGAGTCACCCAGCAAACATCATGGTTGATGAAGTATTTGAAAATCCAGATTTACTCAGTGCGGGTCAGCACAGGATTTTCACATGTCTGGATTAAATATGACTGCTGATAGTCTGTTTTGAAGTTGTTCATAAAGCAGATGGCTTCAGGGTGAAATGATTAGATCCTTTCCTCTGTCTTGATAATGACTGTATAGTGATATTAAAAAGCAGAGCTATAATCTGCATAGTATACACCTTGGAAGTTTTAACTGCAGTCAGTAAATAATTTTGGATGCTTTCAAGTGGGGCTTCTTTTCTACAGCATTCTTCTCCACTCATGGACAATGGTGTGGGAATGTTTTTATGATTGTGTTAATGCTTTTCCACTATTTCTTCCATTGTTTTATTTTTGTAAAAAAGGCTACGAAAGAAAAGTTGCAAAGTTAACCAAAAGTTGGTTAAGTCAGCAGGCGAGAAACTGGGAGGTTATGAGTTCTAGTCCTGGCTTAGCCATGAAAGCCAGCTGGGTGACCTCGGGCCAGTCATTGTCTCTCAGCCCAACTCATTTCACAGGGTTTTTTAAGGGAGAAAATAGGAGGAAAGTCTGTTAAATATGTTTACCACCTTGAGTTATTTGTAAAAATAATAAAGACAGGTTACAAATAAATAATATTTGCACAGGGTATTCTGGAAGATGAAATTGGAGAGTACAGGTCTCTCCAAAACTGGCCACTTGTTTTTGGAGATGGGCAGTTGATACTCAAACAGGAGAAAGCACGTTGGTATTCCAGCAGCAAAACCACTACAACAAGCAATTGAATATAGCAAATTCATTCCTAGAGCAAAAATAACTTTACTGCATTTTGCTGCTAGTCTTATCCCCTTTCCAATACATTTTCCTCTTTTTTTTTTCTTCCAGGGAAATACAGCTCCTACGACGGTTACGGCACAAAAATGTAATCCAACTAGTTGACGTGTTGTACAATGAAGAGAAGCAAAAAATATATCCTTCCTTTGTGCCCTTCTGCTGAATTCTTTCTATGAAGATCTAAATTCTCTGGCTTTTCATCTTCTTTATTTCCACATATCTCTACCTGGTTTCTAATGATGTTCCATCTTTCCATAATTAAATGCCTTCTATACAGACAGGCTTAGATGGTTGTTTATGAATGGTGGCTTTCCAAGGGAAGGAATTTCCTTCACCTCTGATCTCCAACTCTTTAATAGCAGATGTCCAAAACTAAATCTTCAGCTTCTACATGTAGAGCAGGCATTCTATCCTGCAATGATGGACTTTCTCCAGATCTCTGTAAAATACAGCAGTGTTCTTCTAAGCTCATGTTTTCTAGTCTCATCAACTTTAAGAGGTATGGACTTCAATTCCCACATTTCTCTAGCTGGCCAGAGTTGAAGTCTGCACTTTTTTAAAGTTGCTGAGGTTGGAAAACATCATTCTAAGCTATATGGATTCCATGAATTCAAAACTAGTGTTGTATATATAACCTTGTATCTCCCTATCCTCTTGCCTTACAGATCTTAAAGCAAGGGTGGTTTAGCAGTGGCCCTAATGTCACACAATCCTCTGCAAGTGATGTTAGATTCTGGAGCAAACAGTTCCTGAAACCAGGTGTCTGACCAATTGGCAGGGTGAGAAAAGCAGTAGCCTGTCCATTGCTGGGAAGTTATTCGAAGTTTTGCCCTAGTCATATTTGGGAATACCTGACAAGCCCTATACTTTGAAGACAGCTAGTTGACTTGTTAATCACCTTACTATGAGAATACAGATGATGTGTTGAAATACGACATACAATGAGTCTTGCTCACTGCTTTTGAGCAAAAGTGACTTTCAAGTGCAGGAGAATGGCCAGTGTGATTTAGGGTTGTTTATCTCAGTCCTGCTGTGAAATACAGGTAGTCCTTGACATACAACAGCAATGGAACATGCCCATTGCATTGTCATGATGGTTGTAAATCAGGTCAGTCATGTGGCCAACCTGATTTTATAACCTATTTTGCAGTGGTTGTTGAGTGAATGTGGTGATCATAAAATGAACACTGTAGTCATAAAATGAACACGGCACTCATTTAAACAAACCCTTTGTTCACTATGGTAAGTTTTGCTTCTACAAAACTTCTGGTTTTGGGCAAAACCATAGTAAAACGTGGTTACTTGACCATGGGACACTACAAACAGCTGTAAATGTAGTTGTACTGCCAAGCGCCCTAATTGTGGTTATGTGACTGGGAGAGACAACCATCAGAACTTTGGAACCAGGTTATTACTCTCTTTTTCCAGCTAAGTCATAACTTTGAACAGTCAGTAATTGACTGGTCTCAGGTCAGTGACTACCTGTAGCTATACTTTCAGATGTCCTACTTGATACTTTGCTACTGGCTTTGCAAATCCCTCCAAAAAAGACAGTTACACCTACTGAAATGCCATCTTTTATTGGACCAGGTAAGATGAGAGAATCATTAAAATTAATATCTGCTTAACTTCCAAATAGAGTCACTTCTATTCCATTCCATTATGCCATTCACAAATACAGCAGTATAAATTGTAATAAATCATTTTCCAATCACTGCTCATGTTTACAACCAAATTTCGTGTGCTTGACAACAAAACCTTCAATGTGAAACAGATTAAGGTAGGGTCAGTTTAGGAAGGTTCTAATCAAAGTCACAGAGGTAAGCTTTTAACTTGTGATTAGCTTGTTTTAGGGAAGCACTGCACTGTGAAGAAAAACAACTCAGGAAGAGATAGTTTATTTAAGCCATCTCTCCACCCTGTGAGGGGTTGAATAACAGGAAAAGAACAGGTCAGGCATAGGACACTGTACAAGATAACTTTATCTGAGTGAGATTATTGGCAGCAGTAAGTAATCTTCGTAGCATCTCTTTCTGAGTTATGTGTTCACTTAACCGCCATTTCACTTAATGACCAAATTGTTGGAATAGAACATGGTTACTTAATGAGGAGAAGGTATAACCTCTAATTTGCTGATTCCATTATCTTTTTTTCCCCAGTGGATCTCTTAAAATGCTTTGCCTCTGATGGTTAAAGACATAAGAATTATTCTCCTTTCCTCCCTTTTTATAAGAGCAAATTAACTCTGATAATTCTAATGTTAAGTCTTAGTGCTGTTTAGCTTGGCTTCCTCTAACCTGTCACTTTCAGTATGTTAGGATTATAGTTCTCAGTCAGGCTGTCATACATGCTTCCTCCTTGACAAGTCTTCTTTTTTTTGGCAGTGTTTACATATTTTCAATATTATTTCCCTTCCATTGGCCTGGGCTAATTATTTGGGGAGTGTCCATAGTTCAGTTGCTGTATTTTGAATACAAAAGATCTCTTGATTCAATCACAACACCTTCAGTTAAAAATGGATCAGCAGGGAGGTGCTACAGCAGATGATTCTCTGCCTCTGAGCTGAGATTGGTTAGCTTAGACTTGAACAGAGTTAGATGGTATTTCATTCATTACTTTAGAAATGGTAGAGGACAAGTTTCTGTATTAAGTCTCATCCTAAGATCTTTCTTAACTGCTTCTCACGTATATGGTGATGGAATATTGTGTCTGTGGCATGCAAGAGATGTTGGACAGTGTTCCTGATAAAAAATTTCCAGTCTTTCAAGCTCACGGGTAAGTAGGCATGGAGATGCTTTCCAGTTCTCCTCTCTTAGAGGTCCCATGGGCTAAGGAAGCCTCACCCTGGTAATAGGGAAATTGGTCTTCCCTGACCATCATGAGAAGGAGAACCTAACTAATACAACTCAGTTTTTTATTTTCTTGTCTTGTTGAAGTGAAGGAAAATCCACATACTTCCCAAGCAGTCTTGAATTCAAACATTGACTAGATCTAAGTCAGTTTAGTTTCCAGGCCATTTTAGCTTCAATGAGGTAGTTACTTCATATGTCCTGAGATTATTTTATGGCTGCTCATGACACAAACCAAACATCATTCTATGAATTCTAAGGAACTCTTCTATTTCAGGGTTACTGTGATAAACACACACAAACATAGACAGATTCCAGGTCAGAGTCAGACACTGATCATAGCTTATAACACTAACTGCTTAGTAACATAGATAGTGCTCGCCAGAAACTCAGTTTTTCCACCTCATTTTCCCTTTACTTCATCCTTATACCTCATACAGGTACTTTTGTCAGCTTATAGATGGCTTGGAATATCTGCACAGCCAGGGGATTGTACACAAAGATATCAAACCGGGAAATCTCCTGCTAACAACCAATGGGACTCTAAAGATATCAGATCTAGGTGTCGCAGAGGTATGCTTTTGAATTTTCATATTGTATTTTAATTGCTATAGTTATCGAGTCATATGACTTTAAGATGGGATTGGGCAAATTTATGGTGGATAAAACTATCTTTAGCTATTTGTCATCTGAGTTAAAATACTTCCTCTAGCATGAAGGCCAGGGAGGCATCTGATTGACTTTTGAAAGACACAATGCTAGCTAGAAGGGTCATGGATTTCATGTAGGTAGCTACAACATGACTGCATTACCCCTCTTATTGTGCTTACATGAAAAGAAGACTAGTTTCCCACAAATTTTAAAGGGAGGTCATTTTATGTCTACTAATATTGTGGTAGTAGCAGTGGATTATTTTTTTTCTCAGGTAGGAGAGGGGAAACAATTTTAAATTCAGGAGCTTTGGCTAAAGTCAATATTTATCTAGAGTTCCTGTTTTGGAACTCAAAAATAGGCCATACCAATGGGCCTTTGTCAATCTAGGGGCTGAATCAAATTGCTTGCTCAAGGTTCTTCAGAAACAACTTGCTTGGTTGGGTCTTGGCTTAGTTGGGCTTTTCTTATATATTGCAAATTTATTTCTCTGTATGTATACCAGCATTTTTCAACCTTGGCAATTTTAAGACGTGTGGACTTCAACTCCCAGAATTCCCCAAGTAGCCTTGCTAGCTGGGGAATTTTGGGAATTGATGTCCATACATCTTAAAGTCGCCAAGGCTGAGACATGCTGGTATACAGCATAGAGCTCTTAGCCCATTAGAGGACTGAGACGGGAGCAAGATGAAGAATTGCAGTACACCTGAAAACTACAAAATTACAGAACAAAGTTGGAGATATTTTGTTCTTAAATTTCTGACGTTTTTCAACTGACAACTATCTTCAGTCCTCGAGTAGTTTATTTTGAGAGCTAGAACCCAAGCAACTTGGCCAAACAGAGGCAAATTGTTTTTCAAAGGTAATTTTGATGTTGGGTGATGATTACTTCCAAGTATTCACAACTTAATTCTTATCTATGAAGCATTTTTCATGAGTAGGGTGGAAACCCAGATTTACTCCCAGTCCACACAGTGAAGATTGGGATAGACAATGGGGCTGCACGGGGCTCTCAAAACCCGCTAGGTAGATTCAGATTCAGATACTTTATTGGCCAAGCATGATTAGACAAACAAAGGAGTTTGAGTCTGGTACAGCAGCTCTCAGTGTACATAAACAGTATATAAAATAATAGCATGAGCAGTACATAAAGTAATATTTACTTTATTAAAGTACATATAATAAATAAAATTATAGGTTCAACAGTAAAGTGTGAATCCAAAGTATGCAGCCAGTAGAAAAGGAATATAGTAAAGTGTAGAATTAGAACCACAATCTATTGATAAGTATGTATACACTTTAGACAG
>JANHZU010005518.1:45982-57477 GCA_032468055.1 Acrochordus granulatus | reverse complement strand
GTGGACTTCAACGCCCAGGATTCCCTAACCAGATTGTTGGCTAGGGAATTCTGGGAGTTGAAGTCCATATGTCTTAAAGTTGCCAAGGTTGAAAAACTGCTCTTAACCATCCACAATCTTTTGATTGCTAGCAAGAAGAAAGTGCTTACAGAGTACCACGGCTGACCATTTTAAGAGTTAAGTATGATGTGCAAAGCACCCTGCGCACAGGTGCTGTAAAGCAACCATTGCTTAATCCTGTATCATCACTTCTGTGAAGCTTCCAATCACATCTGGAATGCAAGCATAACATCCCCTAAATTTTAAGGTATCTGAGCTGATATTGTCAACCTGACAGCATCTTTCCAGCAATGTGCCCTTCCCAGTGTTATTTCAAAGCACTGTGGCTCTCAGTGTCCTCTGCAGCCCTGATGGAGCACACTTTTTGATATATAATATTCAAATTAGCACTTTGATGAGCTGTTTTTGCTACCCATTTAGGCTATACTTTCTCCTTTTTGTTATTAAAGTGAAATAATTAACCTTAACCTTGGGTATTTGTTGTTTAGTCACTAAGTTGTGCGTGACTCTTTGCAACCCCATGGACCGCAGCACACTAGGCCTTCCTGTCCTCCACTGCCTCCTTGAGTCCACTCAAATCCATGCCCACCATGTCAACGATACATCTCACCCTCTGCCGTCCCCTTCTCCTTTTGCCTTCAGTCTTTCTCAGCATCACGGTCTTTTCCAGTGAGTCTTCTCTTCACATTAGGTGGCCAAATTATTTGAGTTTCAGCTTCAGTATCTGTCCTTCCAGGGTTGACGTCCTTTAGGACTGACTGGTTTGACCTCCCTGCAGTCCAAGGGACCCTCAAGAGTCTTCTCCAGCACCACAATTCGAAGGCATCAATGCTTCGATGCTCAGCCTTCCTTATGGTCCAGCTCTCACAGCCATACATCACGACTGGGAAAACCACAGCCTTGACCATGCGGACCTTTGTCGGCAAGGGGATGTCTCTGCTTCAAACATTCTGGTTGTGAAGTAAGTTTATCCATCGGTTCTTGTCAATTAACCCACTGCTGACACTTCACACCCGCATCCTGGCTTACATGCAGTATGTGATGCATTTAGCATGTTCTCGTTAATGCTCACCTAAATGTTCAAGAGGTGTGGTTTTAACATTATAATGAGCTTTATATTTATCAACCACCTATAACCAGTTTCAGCTAGTCTTATCTACGTCCCAAGAAGCCTCCCCATAAGTTGCAGCAGAAATCAAGAAACCTGCTAATTGCTAAAAGGCTAACCGAAAGGGGCCTCCTGGCTGTTGCCATCAACCTGGTCCCCCCAGTCATGTCAGTTAGGACACGGGAACCTTCAAATCCAAGGACTGACCTGTTTTGCATGTTTTAGACCTCCCAGAGAAAGAGAAAGAGGGTACCTCCAGAAGCACAAGCCCTACAATCAAAAACTTTTCCTGGTTGTGCAGAATACGCCCCAAATATTGCTGTGGCTGAGCCATACCTATTGTTGACTAGCTAGTTAATGGGGAAGGAGCTGGAGATGTGGCAAAGCTTCAACCACAAGAGCAGAAAGTTGTCCTACTTGCAGACCCTCTTGGTAGACTTCCGGAGGGATCTAGTTTATCTCCTTATTTTATTTATTTGGTGAATTTATTCACCTCCCAGCTGCCTCACGCGAGTTGACCTCCAACCAATGGGATTAGTGAATGACGTAAACTTTTGCTCCAGAGTCACATTCACCACTGAATGGGTCACAATTGTGTGAACCGAATCTCTGAATCTTTATTTGAGAGCTTTGATCCACAAAAGCTTGTTTGGGTCATCTGAACGATGCTGTCGATATGCCCCCCCCAAAGAGACATCTGCACCTTGAACAGATGAAAAATAAAGGGTTATCGCTCTTCAAATCTTAGGCAGAAGAGAATTATTTTCCTTCTGTGTTGTGGGACTTCTCAGTTTATTGATTTAAAGTCCAGGATATTTTTGGCTTACAAGGGCTGGCTTCTGTTTTATAATTCCGAGTCCCCCCATTCTTGGACTCTCCTCCTGGGCCTAAAATTTGCAACATACAACACTCCCCGCTAAATGTTTTTCCTGGGAAAATAAATGATGCGCTCCTAAAAAGTCCTAGCATGAAGGGCAGAGATGGAAGGGGGAGCAGCAATCCCAAGACGGTCGGGAAAGCAAAGTGGCTGGTCACAAATGATGCTCACGCGATCCCAGGACTCTGCAGCCGTTGTATGCAACCATACACGCCAGTTGCTAAGTACGTGCATTTTGATCCTGTGTTCATGAGGATGCCGTGACAGTTCTAAGCGTGAGGACTGGTCGTAAGTCGCTTTTTTCAGCGCTGTTGTAACTTCGAGCACGACCTGTACATAGAGAGGAAGGAAAGAGACCAAACTGGGAAGCTAAATTTCGATCTTCTTAATAAAGGTGAAGGCTTCCCCTGCCAGTCGTGGCCAACTCTAGCGGATGGTGCTCATCTCCGATCCACAGCCGAGGGAGCCCGCGTTGTCCAAAGACGCTTCCGTGGTTATGGCCGCCATGACTGTACACCAAGGCGCATGGAATGCTGTTACCTTCCCGCCGAAGGTGGTACCTCTTCACAGACTTGCGTTTTCCCATGCTTTCGAACTGCTGGGTTGGCAGGAGCTGGGCAGGTAATGGGAGCTCGCCCTGTTACGTGGCAGCTCTTGGGTCTCGGACCGCCGATCTGCCGACCTTCATGCCGACAAGCCCGGCGTCTTAACCGCTCGGCCACTGCACCCCATGGTTATTAGGCAGTTTAAAAAACTTTATATTAAGAGGCAGCCTTCACCTGGGTTCTGCCCCTGGGTCGCAGCTACAAGGCTTGAGGCCATTGAGAAGGGGCATTTTAAGCAGCCACCACAACAAAGAGGTCATTGCTTGAGCAACCCGATGCGGTCCCTCCCAATCTTTCCATGTCTGCGGGAGAATCCGCATCATGCTTTATTTCCAGCGGCCTGAGATCTTTCGCTGAATGGAGGAAGCCCCAGGCTGCGACTTCGCTGGTTTCCTGCTTAGACAAGGTTGTCAGGCAGACACAAAACAGGCCGGGTCTTGGAGTCCCAGGAAAGGGAAAAACCATGAATTAACTGTCAGGAGCCCTGTGCGGGCGCCCGCGGGGGGTCTCCGGAGAAATCACTCCGCCTGGGGATAGGCGGTGCCAGCGTCGCCTCGGCTGATGCTCTTCCTGGAAATCTCGGAGAGGAGCACGTGTCTTGGCCATCCCGAGCCATTAAGAAAAACGTCTTCGCAGCGGAATGCCAGCTGACCTCTTTGCCTGGAGCAGGTGTTTGGAGAGCGGGCGGCGGATCCTCTTTCCCCTTCCGCAATCAATCTTCGGCCATCGCCGTTCCGGCAGACGCTCCTTTGGCTTCGAACGAAAGACGGTCCCGTGCTCATGTAAATTCTCCCGGCCCCCTTCGTGCGCAGCAGCCCTGGAGAGAGGCCGCGAATTCGGACGTTGGCACTTTCGGATTCCCGGGAGGCGGTCAAGATCGTGCCGCCTTGGGTTCTGCTGTCTGCATCTCATACAGCGGTCCTCACTTAATGGCTCACTGCTTAGCGACCGAAGTTAGGACAGAAGCCCCTAAAAGCTATTTATGACCTGGTCCTAAAGTTGGGGCTGCTGCAGCGCCGCCGTGGTCGTTCGCCCTTTTGACCGACTGCAGGGATGCTGCAGTGCTCTCCCGTCTATCTCCCACGCCCATACCTCACACGGGGTCCACGCTTGGGGGAGAAGCAAGCCCAAGGGCTGTGGGGACCCTGAGAGGTGGGAGGTGGAGCATGAGGTGTCCCAGAAAGTGTGGGAGACCTGGGAGACCTGGGGAAGGCAAGCCTGGTCCTATGCTAGGCCCTCCTAAGGCCTCCCTCTCCCCAGAGGCACCCCATGCATTGTTGAATGACTACATCAGGGAGAGCAAGGAATAGGCGTCATTAAGCAAGGCCATCTTGATTAATGGCTGCCACCACACATGACAGCAATGGGCGGGCTCGATTACAGTTGTAAGATGAGGACTACCTGTATTTTCTGGATAACTTCAAAGCAAGGATGCTCTGTGTCCTTGTGGCTGGAAAGAAACAGTTCTGATCTGAAGAATTATTTGGGCATTGGAGAGAAAAGTCCCATTTTAATAATAGAAGAGAATATCTGTAGCTCAAGATTGAACGGTGGGGCCGTTGGTGCTCTCTGAGCGTGGTTGTTTTCCTGCAGACGTTACATTACCCGACGAGGTCACATCATCCATGCTAACCCTCAGATGATGTGACCTAGTTGAGTAATGAACCATCTTCAGGAAAACAACCAAGCTCGGAGAGCACCAAGCACCCACAAAGCCCCATTTGCAGTCAAACTGACACCGTGGAGCACAACCGGAACAATTCTTGGTTCAGCCTGTTGTCAGGAATTGCTTATGCTGAAACTTTCTCCCTGCATTTAGCTTCTTCCTCGAACCGCAGCCTCTCCCTTGGCCCAATTTATTTAGCAAGAGGAGAAAAACTCTTCCTACTTACTATTCTATCAGCTAATCCACAGCCTAGATCCTAACTAGTGAAAAAAAAAACAGATGCCAGGAATAAACTGAAGTACCCAAGCTGCGATGCAACTATAAGAGAATGATTATGTCCAGCTTTTCGGGGAAAAAGCAAAGAAAGCCGCATTGATTACCGCTCGTGGGGAGGAAGTAGAAGAGAATTAAATTAAAGCTGTTCGGGAAAAAAAAGAATGGGGGCTATTTGAGGGCAGGGTAAAGGAAAGGCTGTGAGAACCCCAGAAGAAAGAGGCTCCAATTGTAAACAAACAAGTCCACTTCCAGGTAAACAAATTAAGTATTTAGTTGTAGAAGAAGAGAACAAACCCTCTAGGACATGATGTACAATTAGCGGGGGCCCTGATGTCTTCTGTCCTCCTCTGCACTGGAATTTCCCACTGCTTCTTTCAAAACTTGGGAATCTCTCCCACATCCCATTTTTCTTTCTTTGCTGGAGAGGGCGTTGCTTATTATTATTCTTATTATTAGCCTTATCTTTAGCTCTTCACTTTGGGAAAAAGATGCCCTGAAAGCAAAGCTGGAATTACTTCTTCTGCACCAGCTCTTTGGTTCCTCGGTTTGATCCCGTTGAGAGGACGTTGCAGAGCTTCAAAGGAGAAACGCCATTGCCAAAAACCAAGGGAGGACGCGGGAGAGATTTCCAGCTTTCCAAATCCCGCCCCCTTCCATGCCCTCCTAATACTCCTAAATGGAGGTACCTAGGATGAGGAAGCTTTTTCCCAATTGCGTTCCACGCTCCCACAGATTAATCTTGTCCAAGTAACTGGGGCCCAAAAGAGGCAGAATGGAAGGGGGAGTTCTTCCCTTTTCTTCCACGTCCATTGATCATTTCACCGAAGCTCAGCGCTTTCTCTCTCCATCTGCTTTCCTGATTTTTTTAGACGGTTCCATCAGCTTCTTTCCACGAAGACAATTTCAAAAACCTGGAACGGGGTCACGCCCACCACACTGCGACCCACCAAGCTAAAGATCTCAATCAAGGAGGACTTAACACCTCTAGGACAATATTTCTCAACCCCAGGAATGTTAAGATGTGTGGACTTCAACTCCCAGAATTCCCTAGCCAGCATGCTAACCAGGGGACTTCTGGGAGGTGAAGTCCAAACCTCTTAAAGTGACCAAGGCTGAGAAATAGGGCTGTAGGAACCCGTCCGGAAGGCCAGAAGAAAATATCAACGTGGCAACCATGGTGGATTCAAGTTCTGCCCGTGCTGGCTGGGGAATTCTGGGAATTCCAGAAATCCACGTGTCTTAAAGTTGCTGAGGTTGCGAAGCGCCGACCTAGACATGCTCCTTCTGAAGGTGCAAGAGTAATTTTGCGCGTGAGAACAATGCGGAGATCTCTCCCGTGCCTGAAGGGTGCTGAGAGGAGGAGAGCTGCTCTTGGCACTCTTACGTTTACGGAAGACCAAGGGCGCTGCGTAGAGGAGGGATCCCCTGCGAGACGAAGGGCAACAGCTCTTTTCCCACAGGGTGGAAATGTGGATCGCGCGTTTTTCTTGTTTGCTTGGTGCTTCTCGTTGCTGTTGCTCGCTTCTTGTAGCCCTCTAACCAAAGCGTGTTTGTTTCAGGCCGTTCCTGACTTCTGGATGTGATAAAACGAGGGCTGCGCTGACGGACCCTCCTTACCCGGAGACAACAGACGAACGCATCGCCGGACGGGAGAGCAAGCTCCTTTTTTGCTGCACACCAGCCAAGGGGCTGCCTCCCAGAAAAGGAGGGAGGAACCCCGAGCATAGCAAAGCGCACTCATTTGTACTCTGGCACAAAGAAGAAAAGGGCAGGACTGGTTGCCTTGTCACGCTGGCGTTACAGAAGACCCCCGATTGCTTGCCTTTTGAGGTAGGGGAGCCACCTCTTTTTGCCACATTGTGATGGGTTCATCAACCCCGCGGGTCAGCATGTGGCTCTCCTCTACGGGCCACGACATTGCAGGTGGTTGCTGCCTAGTGCTATCAGGCCTTTTCTTCCTGCGTGCTACCCGACAAGTTTCTCAAACACAGAATCTGCCATTTCTTGATCATCTATGAAATGTCAGTTTCCCATTCCCAGAACAGCCCCCATCCACCTAATTTTCGAATAATATGTAAACTCCTTTGGGTTTTGACTTGCGCCGTTAAGCGGGCGATGAATCTTAGTGGCCACACGGGTGGGTTTTCTCCATGACAATCTGGCTCCACCCGCTGGTCCTTCAAGTCTTCCAGTGGACCTCCGCCGCTCTCATTGTCTCCATCACCCTGGCTCTTCTCTTTCCTTCCACCTTTCCTAGTTCAAAGCCTTCTCCAGGGAGTTGCGTCTCAGTCGCTCTTAGTAGGATCATTTGAGCCTCAAGCGGGAACTCGCTTGAGCAAACTGCTTGGAAGAGCCATTCGTTTGTTCCCGGGGCTGTCCACGGTCTTCTCAGGGGTCTCCTCCAACCCCAGAGTTCACAAGCCGCCACATTCTCCCTACCCTGCTTCTTCAAAGTCCAACTTTTTTGTGGATGAAAGCAAGCGGAGAACAGAAAATCCACAGGAAAAATGCAAGCAGAAATCCTAAGTCAAAGGCATTCATTCATTCAGATGGGCCAAAGAGGCAAAATAGGATATCCAAGTCAGCAGGAAATGTGTTTTATTTATTTATTTATTTATTATATTTCAATGCCACTGAAATCCGGACACTCTCGGCGGCTCACAAAAACAAACATGAAAAACATTGACTAAAAGCATTTAAAAAAATTACAATAAACTAAAACATTAAAATTAAAATAAAAAACCCGACGGACTAGAGAGGTGGGCTAAAAATATTACATATATATATATAAAAAAATGTGTTGGCTGATCAATAAAAAACCCTCCTGCCAATAAGCAAGAAACAGAACAAAACTGTCACCGCCTTCAGCAAGAGCCCAGCCTGCGGTGTGAAGATGTGTTCACGAAGCTTTTCGCAGCGTGAAAACCGGCCGCGCTGCCTGGTTTGCAAAAAGCGCAGGTACCCTTTCCCCCCCCAAAAGTTGGCAAATTCTAGCAGGGACTTGCCAATCCACATTAGTTTGCGGTTTCCCCTCCCTTCTTTCAGGGCCTAAAAATGCTCCGCAAGGAAGGGGGAACGAGAACATCAAGGATGCTCCCCCCCCAAGTCAAATCTAAAGCAGAAAACCGCCGGCAAATATAAATAGGGGAAAGACGCTGCCCTGGGCAGCCCCTCGGCACGATGACTTTCCAGCGAGGTGCAGAAAACGTGAGGCCTGAATGTGGTTTTTCTCGCGTTGCAGATAAATTGGAGTTTATTTTCTGCTGCAAAGGGAATTTGTACAGATGATGACAAGGTTTACACAGCGTAAACCGCAAGAAAGACAAAAAGCGGACCGTTTTCGCTGTCTGCCAAGCCTTCCAGCTTTGCTTGGACTAAACCTCGGCCGAGACGGGATCCGTCTTGCGTTAAATAAACAGGGTTAAAGAGGGCGCCTTCCTGCCGGCCAAAAAAGGACAGGGCGAAATAAGAAAGAAATAGAAGCAGGACGGCTGGAGGAAGCAGAGCAGTTGGTCACTGAGAGGGTGCGATACGCTGCCATGAGTGCGTGACATAAAACTGCAGACCAGTAGTCCTTGGCTTGCGACGGATGGCTTAGCGGCCGTTTGAAGTTACGACAGACCTTCCCAGGGCTGCTTACAAGCCAGTCTCAAAGCCCTTTCCGCGGTCGCGTGATTGCATTTTGGGCCCTTGGCCACGGGCTGGCATCGGCAGCTGTTTCCGGGGTCCCACGCTTATGATGCTGACTTCCAGTTTCCGAAAATGACACTTTGACTTTGGTTTTCGACGGCTAAAATTGCTTGAGAAATGGCTAAAAGTTACTAGCTGGTACAAGTAGAAAGTTTGCATTATAACTATTAGGTATCTTACTGCACCGAAAGAAGTTGGAAGCTACTGCTTTTCCCTTCCCTCTTCCCTCCCCTCCCCTTCCCTTCCCCTTTTTTCCATTGTCTTTATTTCTACGGCATTTGTATCTTATATAAAAAAAACCCTTTTAATAAAAAAACAACTTCCAGTTTCCAGCAAAAGATGCCCATTGGGTACAATGGGCTCACTTAACGACTGCCATGTTCGTTTAATGACTGCAAAAATGTCGTACAATTGGGCACAGTCATGTGGTGACTTGCATAATGACTACCACAATTTACAACCATAATTCTGAACTCAGTGATAAGTCAAGGACTACCTGTAGTCCTTACAGTCATAAATTGAGGATTACCTGTAGTTCTCACTATCAAGAATTAACAAGAATAGTTAATCAAGGCTGTGCCTCTATCGAAAAGTTGCACTTCCCAAAGCCTAGCTGCAGATGGCACTGCATGATGGGCTATTTGAAATGCTTAAATGTTACAGATTACAAGCAGATTTTGCTAGGAGCCAGTTTATTTCTCTCCCTCTGGGCTGTCCCTGGTACTTCTCTTTTCCTTTACCACATCCGAGTTATGCTATGGCTGTTTTTGATTTTGCATATATTTCCTGTGCTTTTTGTCTCTCTTTGATGTGACCATCTTGTGCTTGAGATTGTTACATGAGGCTGTTCTGGAGCTCTTTTCTGGTAGTTTCTTGCTTGACTGACTGGGTTTATTTTGACTGAAGGATGACTTGAGGTGGTTAATAACTTCTTAAAATGTAAACCTATCCCCCTTGCTCACCCCAGTTTTTTGTAGAATGAAAACATAGGCCAAAAGAGCTCCATCCACCAGCAGTTGTTCCCCAACACACCCTCTGATTAAAAACCAGCTCAGACAGGAAGTTCTCTACCCTGCTGAGTAGGAGACTTTGCCTTGAGCTTTGGGTGAGGCTATCAAGCACACAAGTTCCCATCGCTCTCTGGGATGGGCAGGTTTGCCATTTTCATTGAAAGAGAATTGCAAAGCTCAACTGTGAGCTTTCATCAGCACCTTAAGTGCTGCAGTCATTCTTTTACAGTTTACCCTGTAAGTGTGACCATTCTGGTTGTGCTTTGACAGTCCTTTTTAAATGCCATGCAAATCTTGTTTGTTGAAAGTTACAGATTAGGTGCATTTGATAGCCTTTCATTTCAGTCCAAAAGCTCTCCTGTTTTAGTTTTATAACAGTTGCGTAAATTATGTTAAACTTAGAATAACCACCTTGCAATCATCCAGGGAGTTTATAATAGACTATGGGTCTTGAACCTTTTTTTGAGAAGAGTTCTTGACACTCAAACCCAACCTTTCCTAACTTTGTACCTTTCCATCACTTTGGTCTCTGAGTTTTATCAGTTCAACCTGGGATGATGGGACTTGTTGGCCAGACCATGTTGGAGAAGACTGCTGTAGAATCACCAAGCGAAGAGGCTGCCCAATAGATTTTCTTTGTGAATTACTACCCTGATCTGACCCCCTAGTGGTCATCTTCCAGTGGTGAGATGGCTGGGGTGGTTGATTTCTTGCATTCATCCAGATCATCAGGAGTACACAGTGGGCTGACCAGTGTATTCTCTCTCATTTAGAATATAACCTTTTCAACTGCAGAGGCAAGGAGAGTCTCACTCCAGTTTGGATCCAAAGAAAAGCATGGATTAAATGTTTTTAAATTTAGTCTTGCAAAAGGACTAAGAGCCAATATGGAGTAGAGTGTCCAAATGAGAATATTCAAGTTCAAATTTCTGCCTTGTCATGAAGCCCAGAAGGAGACATTAAAATATTCACAATGCCTCAGCTTGATCTATCTCTTAGGTTATGGTGAGAAAAGAGGAAATAAAATCACATTAAATACATTTTTGGGGAAAAAGGGATAGAAATGTTACTGGTCCCTCTCTCTCATCTCTTTGGTTAAAAAGAGATCTTCTAATTCTAAACCAAGGGAGCCTTTATGACATTGGTCCCTATTATTCCCATTACCCAATTGAATGATTTATTATATGCTATCAAATCAGTGTCAATGCTCAGTAACCTTACTAATAGATTTTCTCCAGGATAAGCTGTTGCCAACCTGTATGTCTCCTAAGGATGAATCTCCTACTAATCAGAACTATCCATCTTGCGCAGGTTGTCCTCTTCTCTTTCCTTCCATCTTTCTCAGCATCATGGACTCAAGGGAGCTGTGGCTTCACATCATGTGTCCAAACCATGATAATTTGAGCCTGTCATATATGCCTCAAGTGAGAACTCTGGGTTGATTTCAAGCAAATAGATCATAAAATTATATCTATTTGTTGGGTATCCATGGTTCTCAGAAGTCTTCCCCAATCCAAAAATTCAAAAGCATCAATACCTGTTTCTATCTTGCTTCTCCACAGTCTTTGGAGCGTCCATTGAGGATCACAGGGAAAATAATTACAATGGTTATTCCTAAATCTCAAGATTTATCTGGTGCTCCTTTCATCCATGGAACAATGGTATCTTTTACTTTCAGCTGTCCAGCAGCTGAGGGGTTTACCCACAGTTTTGCTTCTCTCATGGCTTTATCCAGGCCCTCTGGACATGCTAAGCATTCCTGTGAATCTCCCTCAGGCCTTGCCTTGAAGATGTGAGTTGGAGAAGATCATACTCATGTAGTCATTGTGTCCAGGGTCTGGACATCATTTCTACTGCACAGGTTTTGGACTTCCAAATTTCTTAGGCTTTTCCATCATAGAGAGTAGCAAGGAAGTGTGGTGCACACTATTCATAGAGCAGTGTTCAGTGTATTCATATACTCCCCTGTACCATACAATACAGTGTAAAATTCTTCTGAGATTGAGGAAGCAAAGTTGGGTCCACATTGGGAGCAGGATCTTTGGAGAAGATGCTGAGAGAGCCTATTTCCTTCTTACCACAGAGAGTGAGACTGTTCAGTCACTTTCTCTCTCTGGACCTGATCTGTTGTCCAGCTAGAACAGCAGTTGTGACTTCAACTCCCAGAATTCCCCATCCAGTATGGCTTACTGGGGAATTTTGG
>JANHZU010005518.1:1796-19211 GCA_032468055.1 Acrochordus granulatus | reverse complement strand
CACTTTTCTAGTGATGCCCGTAGGCTCCAGATGTCATGATAAAGGGGGGTGGGCTGCTGTTCTGATGGTTCGGGTGGGGCGGGGCTGGGTGGCTCGGAAGACTCTAACCTATAGCAGAAAACACACAAACTTTGCTTTTAACAATGACACAGTGCTTCTCTTTTCGCATGCAGGACGTGCAATAATGACCAGAGCAGTATTTCTCAACCTGGGCAACTTTAAGACGGATGGACTTCAACTCCCAGGATTCTGGGAGTTGAAGTCCACTCATCTTAAAGTTGTCAGGTTGAGATACTCTGGACGGAGCATGCAAAGAAATTCTTGGTGCGCCTACCCAATGACCACACACCACTGAGACTAAAAACAGAATTGCTGTGCACCCGAAACTCATGCTGAGCCCAGAACATTCACCCATGAATCCTGAAACGGTCAAGTGAACCTAGTAGACTTTTGATTTTAGAAGTCTACACCTACATTAGAGTTTGCACAGGTCAAGGCCTATGCTTGCTCTTGAAGGGGTGACCTCCAGGACCAGCATCATCCACCAGGGTAGTCCAAAAAGACAAGATGGTGGTCACGGCAGTGTTATTGAAGCTTCGCTCATCCCAATCAATCTTCCTCACCTCTCATAAGGGCAAATATTTGTTCATGGCATGGCAGCCAAGTTAAATGATGATCAAAGGAGACTGGGCAGATTCATGGAGGATGGAACTCTTCATGGCTACTGATATCGATGGTTGATGGCTACCAGCTACCTCCTGAAGATGAGATAGTAAATGTGGCTGCAAAGAGACAGTGGAAGAGGCCACCTAATGAGCTTCTCAAAAGCATTCAGGACACCACTGGGTGATCTAGAAGACTGGATGATAAGTAGTTGGCCTGATCTTCTTCCCTTCTCATGTTCTTCTGAGACTAGCTATCATCCAGAGAGAGATGATTTGGCCTCCGTTTTAAGAGAAGAGGTGAGGTGGGAAGCCGATAATTGCCTCACCTCTATTTTTATACTATGAGGTTTTTTTTTAAAAGACATTAGCAAGGAAGAAGTAAAGCATGCGGTCACTACGTTCATACATTATTCAGGTTCTTGTCCAATAAACAATCTAGCATTCAAAACACAGCTCCTGAGGTGTAGCAGCAGCACAGTTCAGGGGAAGAAAATCTGAGGTATGTCGCCAATTTGATCCCAGCATTTTCAGTTATTAAAAAATAATAATAAAAATCAGGAGGCAGTGATGGGAAAGGTTATTTGGTGAACATTTTAGAGAGTTACTATTGAACACAAACAGTCTGGTTTAAAATAGCTTCCCATTTAAGTCCATCTATTATTTAGAACAATAAGGACTGAAATATTGTGTGATCTTTAGAGGAAAGACCTCAGAAAACTCAACATACGCAGAGATGGAACAACGCAGAGTTCTGGCCATCAGCACTTAAAAAAATAGTCCCCAGTGGCAGAGTTGGTAGGAAACCATTGTGTGAGGACCTTCACAGCATCCTCTCAACAACCCAGCATTCCCAGACTCTGCAACAGTCAAAGGCAGATGACCAAGGATCCAACCTGCTTTCTACGTTTATTTATTTATTGAAAATTTCCCAAGTTTTGAATTAAATAGTATCACAGTCAGGTTGCATGATCCTTCTCTGAAAGGAAGTACAAGTAGTCCTCAACTTACAACTATTCATTTAGCAACCATTCTAAGTTACAACAGTACTGGAAAAGCGACTTACAGCTAGTCCTTGCACTAACGACCATCACAGCATCCCCCACAGTGATGTGATCCGGTGCTTGACAACTGGCATTTATTTGACGGTAGCAGCCTCTTGGAGTCACGTAATTGCCATTTGTAACCTTCTGGCAAGCAAATCCAATGGGGAAACCAGATTTGCTTAATGACCATGTGATCCATTTAACAACTGCAGTGATTTGCTTAACAACCACGGCAAAAAAATAAAATTGGGTGCAACTCACTTAACAACTGCCTTGCTTAGCAATAAAAATTCTGGTCCTGGTTATGGCCGTAAGGTTGGGGACTACCTGTGACTTCCATTCTGATTTTGTTTTTTCACTCCAGAGCTATCAAAGGTTTCTCAATCCTGCTGCTGTTCACCCTGCCCTCCACTCCACACACCCCCTTCCCACTTATCTACTGAAAAATACCTGCCGAGAGATAATGTTGGACTGGCTGGAGCAGGCAGGAACGGTCCAGCCACAGGCCGGAAAACCACATCATCTGTCCGGGCAATGTACTGGATAATGTCCGTCTGGTGAGGATCGCGATCCTGGTCCATGCTTTCACTTGCAGCCCGTTGTCGTTGGAATTGGTGACGCTTGGGAGACCCTGGTTGGAGGGAAGGAAAAGTTTGGGGCTGAGGCACAGGCAGGGTCATGTTTTCTGAGACCTGTTTGGGTATTTTTTGAAAAAAGAGGTGGCAAACTCTATCTCCTCCATACGAGAACCCTACACATAGACACAGAGCTTTTATTCCTTGGGTTCAAGCACCGAAATCCCCAAGTCCATTTGGGCCTGCAGCAGAGGTATTTTTGGTGCTTCTAGTCCATGGTTTCAATTCAGGGACCAGCAATCTTTTAGGGACCATGATTATTACCATTTTGGAGTAGCTAGGGAAATAATGGGATATATCCCACAACATAGCACACCAGTGAGAAGAGGTGAGGTCTGCTTTTTAGGGAATTGTTTCTCCACCCTGAAGTCCTGCTGTGTTGTTTTCTAGTTGCAGGGATGAAGGTTGATCAGGCTCTCTGGAAAAGTCCATAGTGCTGGGAAAGGTGGAAGGAAAGAGCTGAAGAGGAGGACCAGCAGCAAGGGGGATGGAGTCAGAGCAAGACCAGAAGGGCCAAGCTGGGATGGATCCTTCTGGAGAAGGTCTGTCTAGGTGGCCTCTAAGAACCAACACCAACTCCTGATGACTCGTAATCCATCTATCAGTCAACATGACCATCTTGCTATCATTCAGAAGTCCAGAAGTCCACAGTGGAAGAAAAGAAGATGACCACAGCAAGGGAGATGGACTCTGTTACAGTGGTGAGGGGGCAGCCTGTGGGCAGTCCTGAAGGACGAGGCTGAAGACAGATCCTCCTGCAGAAAATCTACCTACATGGCTGCAAGTAGTCAACAGTGATGTGATGGCACATAATCAACCAAGGAAGCATTTGGAAGTGTTCATTTTTCAAAACTGTGCTACAGGTAATCCTCAGTTTACGACCACAGTTGGGACCAGAATTTCCATTGCTAAGCAAGATGGTGGTGAAGTGAGTTGTGCCTGATTTTACAAGCACATTACCATAGTTGTTAAGTGAATCACTGCAGTTCTTAACACGGTTAAGGAAACCCGGCTTTCCCCATTGCCTGTCAGAAGCCAGCTGGTAAGGTCACAAATAGCGATCACATGAGCCCAGGGCCCTGCAATGACTGTAAATCCATAAGAGTTACCAAGCTCCCAAATTTTTATCACGTGACTGTGAAGATGCTGTGAAGGATATCAGTGTGAGGACAGGTCGTAAGTCACTTTTTCAGTGTCGTAACTTTAAACAGCTGCTAAATGAATGGTTGTAAGTGAAGGACTACCTTTATTTTAAGGCTCCCCCCAATAGCCTGCCTGTGTTTTCCATCTCAAAATAGTGAGAACTGGCCTGTCGAAGGGGAACAACTTTGGGCTCATTCATTGGCCATCTCTAACCAAACAGTTAGCAAATTAATTGGCTTTCGCCCAGAGTTGTTGAGACTTGAGCAGCATACAAGTTTAATAAATTATATATTACTCTTTGACGCTCAGTCAGCCAGATGTTTAGACTGGATTTGGCATTTTTATCTTCCTATCAAGTCCTTCCCAAGGACCTGGGATAGGCAAATGCTGTTTTTGAAGGCATCGTCACAGGATGTAAGCTGTTCTGAGTTCAATATTCATGTATCTGTGGTGGGTAGACACCTTTTCTTCCAGTAGTTCTGCAGCTGCTGGCCCTGGTTGCTCAGCCAACAGTCCTGAGTCCTGTAGCCCATTTTTCACCAGATGTCCATGAAGCCCAACAACATCTAGAATGGTGGTTAACCTGGGCAACGACTGAGCCGGTATGGGTTTCTATAAATTATGTCCCACCATATTTTTTGGTGAGGGAGACACCCTTTGTCTGGCTTCTCCAATGAGACCTGTCCAGTATGGTTGAACCTATGGCATAGCTCTCATCTTCCTCAGAAGTCCAGTTGCCATGACTCAACCTCCAGACAATTCTACCGGGATGACTGAGAATCTTCATCAGCATCTTCCTCAAAGCACACAAGCCCCACAACCAGGATAAGGTAGTGTCTCACTGGGGGCAAGGTAGTGCATTATTACTCTGTGACCCTGTCGGTGAGACTCCATTGGGCACACACAAATACAGAGCCACCAGGACTGGGTTCACACCATGCTGACAAAAAGTAACTCCTGCTACACCCAAACCAATAATATTATGACTTCCCTTGATAACGTACTGAATCAAAAGCTGGAATCCCACAACATGATGAGATGCAACACAGGTACAGCCCTATTATTACACCAATGAGGCAGTTGCCTCAGCATCAGACCCCTGGAGGTCACAGCTTTGGGCTATTCCCTGCATGGACACCCCTGTCTGCTCTAGCCAGCTACCATCCAGCTCTCTATATCAGCCAGAGGGCAACAGTCCAAAACAGGAAGAAAGCTGAAGAGAGTTTATAATCTTTATGTGAACATAAAAGAGCAAGGCTTTCCCAGTCTTGAGCAACCAGTCTGAAGAAATTCTTGTGGAATAGACAGATTGCAATAAAGCAATTAATCTGAACTCTGTACATGTGAGTCTGGTTGTTTGAGCCTGACAATGTCCTAGCCAACCTTCCAAGGGACAGAGAGCGCACCTCAACTGTCGAGAGCAGGGGTGTCCCATCTTGGCAATTTTAAGATGTGTGGACTTCAACTCCCGGAATGCTTCAGCCAGCTATGCTGTTGAGGAATTCTGGGAGTTGAAGTCTACACATCTTGAAGTGCCAAGATTGGACATCCCCGTTCTGGAGCAATTTTTCCCAGTCTTGGCAAACTGAAAGTGAGTGGACTTCAACTCCCAGAACTCTCAGCAATGGCTATGGTGGCTGTGGAATTCTGGGAATTGAAGCCAATATTCCTGGAAATTGCCAAGGTTGGGAAGCCCTGGTCTAGAATCAAGTGATGGACAAGTAGTGGTGAGCCCATTTCCTCCTCTTGGGGAAAGTTCAATTATATATTACAGGATTTTCTTTTAGATACTGCACCCAGCCTAAGTAGAACCATGCTAAATTCAGACTGGCAACGTTAGGTTTTAATGGTTGTCTTTTTATTGTTATTTTAATTATACGTTACTGTTATTTTTATTGTTATTTTAAACCACCATTCTGAACTCCTTCAAGAGCAGGAGCTTTACAAAAATCATCTATCTTGGCTCTCAAAACTGCTTGCACTGCCTCCTTGTTTTTTTGCCAGCTGGAGAATTCTGGGAGTTGAAGTCCACCCATCTTCAAGTTGCTAAGGTTGAAAAACACTGCATCAGACCCTGGGACTGTGGCTTGCAGACTTAAGGGCTGCGGCTGCCCCTCACCCAACCCCATCAGAGTAACCCACCTCTTGTGTCCAGACTGGACGCCCGCTGGCTTGTCTCCATTTTCCACTTCTTGATTCTGAAATAGGGACTCGCCCCTTCCAGGCTAGCGTGACGGCGCAGGCGGGTAAAGAAATGGAGGACGGTGCCCTGGGCAGGTGCTGAGGTGGGGTCCCCAGCACTCACACTGACCGCGGTGGCTCCTTTGGGGGCCCTAGCTGCACTGCCGGACTGTGTGAATAGAGAATGGGAAAGGTTACTCGTGACCAGTGCTGTGTTCGTGCCGATAGGCTGAATCAGCAGATTAGCCTCTGCCTGCTGTATTTCGTTAACCTTCCTTAGTTTTATCCCTGGTTGGTTTGTTCTGGGAGAACCCTGATTCTTTAGTTCCTGGTTCTCTGTGTTGTGTGAGCCTAGAAAATGGTTAGCAAGTAGTAGAGACAAAGATATCTCCTTAAGCCATGATCTGGTGGGTTTCTTTATGTACCATGGTTTACTGGGAGTCCTCATCTTACAACCAATCTCTTAGCAACTATTTGAAGTTACAACGGACCTCCCCAGGGGAACTTTCTACCCAGGTTCTGATGGCTGGGCCCTCCCCCAGAGTCACATGACCACATTTTGGATGCTTGGCAACCAGTCCACACTTACGGCTGTTTGCTGAATCCTGTGGTCACATGTCCACATTTTATGATGTTTTTGCTGAAAACTGGCATTTACTTCTGGTTTTCAGCAAAATTGAGCCATAGCAAACAATTGATTTGCTTAATGACCACAGCATTTGTTTAACAATGCTGCAAAAGGATCATAAAATTGGGTCAGTCACATGGGTGACCTGTTTTACGACCATCACAACTTACAACCATATAGAACAAGCTCCATTACGATCATAAGTTGAGAATTACCTCTATATGAAGACAAAAATTCATTCACCCAATATACTTACTGTTAAGAGGTGTCTACGGGGGGTTGGAAAAATCAAGATGAAGGCTAGGACTATGCAACTGAAGTCTTTTTTATATGCGTTGCACATGTGATGCATGCCAGAAAATTATGGGCTTCAACCACATGATGGCGACTGCCATCTTGCCCTTTCTGGTTCCCCCCTTTTGAGCACACCCCTGTCCCTAAGCCTGGGGTAGCAGAACACAATAAGCAGGCGAACGCTGTCATCTCACACTGTAATTGGGCTTATTTATTTGGGTTTCTTAAATAAACACAACTGCAGTGCAAATGGCAGTCCATCCAATAGCTGAGTTTCCCCGTCATGCTGAACGAGAAATTACCACCACATTTTGCTTGGCATGTTGTGTGAATTCAGACACTGACTACTTCAAGATTCAGCATGTTGAGAAAGCACAGCCAGGAGGATCGATGCATCTGACGCCAGGCCAGCCATGCATTAACAGGCATCCTCCCCCTCTCGATCTCACACACACCCACAAACACACACGCTCATAGTCGCACATTCAATGCCTTGCAATGACCTTTATCTTTTCAAGCGCAAAAACATTTCCTTCCTCGTCAGGAGTTTGTCCCAAAATGAGATGATGCAATTCTTCATCCTTCTGCCTGTGATCATTTGGAAAGCCCCGCCACTAGTCTTGATGAGATGCAACACTCCCCACCCCCAAACAAGCCTCCTTGGGAAAGCAGTTTTGGGGCAGAGAACATTCATGTAACGGGAAGTGGGAAAGGCCTTGGGGGACTGGACAAAGGGACACTGCTGTAAAGGGGGGGCAGGATTGTACTTTCAGACTTGCAATATTCCATCAATGTGGCTTTATAATAAAGAGGAATTATTTCCTCTGATTCCTATCTGGTTTACAAGTCATACAGATCTCTTGTGCTGCACCGGGTCAACCTACCGCAACTCCCTCTCCCGATTCAGAAGAAACAGAGGAAGCAGCTTCGACACTGGAGTTAAAAGTGTCCCCTGGAAGTGCTGAACTCGAACACAGACCTCCATGGTTGGTCAGTGCCGTCTTGGGCAGGGGGCTCCCAGTCGGCTGTTGAGAGGGACAAAACGGAGGGTGAGGAAGGAAAAGATGGCCGAGTGCAGCCCAGAAACCATTGATCCAGCTTTTCATGCATTCATGGGGCATCGAGAGTAGTGTCAACCATCGTAACGTTCCTTTGGGAATAGCAAACTTGCATTAAGTATTTTCTTCTGAAAGGGTCCTGCTGACTGCAAATAGAGATACGAGGATCTGCATTTCACCCAAGTAAGATGTGTGGAAGATTCAGAGGTGTTCCATATTGAATAAAAAGCATCTTATAATAAATATAATGACACCTAACACACTCAGGCCGATTCCCCTGGTGTGTGAGATTCTGATCTATGGTTAAGGAACCAGACTAGAAAGCTGGAGACGGTGAGTTCTAATCTCACCTTAGGCGTGAAAGCCAGCTGGGTGACTTTGGGCCAGTCACTTTTTTTCAGCCCAACTCATCTCACAGAGTTGTTATTGTGGGGAAAATAGGAGGAGGAGGAAGTTATTAGATCTATTTGCCACCTTGACTTGTTTATTAAAAAAAAATAAAGAAAGGCAGAATATAAATAAATAGATAATCAATATAGCACACAAGTCTCTAGGCTAGTTGCCTGGACATCCCACATTGTGTAAATACTGTAACTGGGGTGTATTAATCTGTGTTTGGAATTTAGTGTGTTCTTTGGACACACACAGAAAGTATTTGTAAAAGTAACCAAGCCAAAAAATGGAGAATATTGGCATTATTATGCTTTTCTGAAAGATGCCTTGGAAAGCTTTTGCACTTTTATTTATGTAATTTAAAACAAACAAAAATAGAATAAAAATCATGGAGGAACTAACAGAAATTTCAGCTGTCAAAATCTCTCTTTTGGAAGTACAATTGGTACATTTCACTGAGATAACAAAAGGTCAAGCAGCTCCATTTGTGCAAGACACTTTTTGATTAGTGCTAACCTTGGCTTGCTGCATGTAGTGTGCAAATCTCGTATGTTTAATTGTGCAAACCCAAAAAAACAGATTAAATGAGTTAAGCATTGTGTGAAGACAAACACATCTGTTGATTTATTTGCTCTTCGGAAAGCAAATGTATATATTGAAACAAAAAATAAAAAAAAAATGAAATAGGAGAGGCCCCCTTCTACTGATCCCCCCTCCCCAGTTCTGTCCCACCCCCATGCCCTTGAGAGATGAGGGGGCTCACTTGGAAGATGGCAAGGCTCGGCTTGGCAGCTGGGAGGCGGGGAGTCATCATGATGCTGTTCTCGTTGGGTTCACACTCATGGATGGTGACAATTTTGAGGGCAGCCGAGGGTGGCAGGGGCAGATGGCTGAGGCGGGCATTCTTCAAGTGATGGAAGTCGCCCTCGGTCAGGGTGTACCTGCCGGGTAAAGCAGAGAAGGCCACAGTGAAGAAGGAAGCAAAGCTGTCATCGCAGGTCCCATCTTGTTCTAGCCTTCCTCTGGATGACCCTGCTGGGCAACTCTGGGAACGGTCCGGCAATTTTCCAGATGTCAGCCTCCCAGCACTGGAAGGAATTAATGGGATTATGGAAGATTCACATCTGGAAAAATGCTGGAATGACCAAATCAGTGTGATCCGGAGGAAGAACGGGGTGTCCTAGAAAACATCAGCAGGACAGAACATTGCATTTCTCTCGATCGGGATCGGTGGGATGGGAAGGGGCTGGACCAGAAGTAGGGAGAGCCCAATTCTAGTCCCATATAACTCATTGGCTGACTATGGGCCAGGGTCCCTCCTTCTCATCCCAAGAGCCAGTCAGATATAGAACAGGAGACTGGTTCTAGTCCCCCCTTAGCCACAGAAGTTCTTGCTTGTTCCCAGCCCAGCCTTACAAGCGCTGTTTGTTCTTGTGTGGATAATGGGAAAGGAGACTGTTTGGAGGTCTTAAAGAAGAACTGGGATATAAACCTACTACTTCTACTGCTGCTGTTTGCCAATACTATCACTATTTAGTACTACTACCACTAGTAACAATGCTATTCCCAAAAATTTCAGACCAAGCAGAAGTGAACTAAACTCTCCACCCTACTCCCTCAATGAAAGTCTCCAAACAGGATTTTTATCAAGAAATGTACAGGTAGTCCTTAAATTACACCGATTCATTTAGATTTTGACCCATTCAAAGTTACTGAATGAGGGGGGCTTACGAGCAATCCTTACCCATCATAGCATCCCTGCAATCATGTGATCACAATTTCCAACATTCTCTACCAGCTTTCCACATGCAAATTCAATGGGGAAGCTGTCAGGAAATCGAAAGTCATGGTCCCTGGAGGTCCTCATTTAATGATCCACATGATCCTCACTTAACAGTGGCAACTGGGACTGCTGGAACTGCTGTTATCAAACCAAATGGCCACATGTGTTGTGCTTTATGACCACATCGCTTAATGTCAGGAATTCCAGTCCCAATTGCCATCATAAGCTGAAGACTACCTATAACTTCTTCTCCAGAAATATCCCAGATATCCACCATTGCAGAAATTCTTAAATAATCCCTTCAGAGTTATTCTTTGACTAATGAGGCTTAGAATCTTATGCCTGTTTAAAGAAAAAGGCAAGTAAGCATCTCTAAGGTAGTAGAGGCCTCAAGGCATTGCTGAACTAAAATTCCAGCAATGCCAACCAGCATAGCCAGGGATGCTGTAGGGAATTGTAGTTCAACGTCATCAGAAACCTAATGCTGGATCTACTAAAGCAGTGTTTTCCAACCTTGGCCACTTCCAAGTGTAGATTCCAATTCCCAAAATTCTAATCAATGGCCGTGCAGGTGGTGGCATTCTGGGATTTGAAGTCCACATATCTGGAAATGGCCAAGTTGGGGAACACTGGACTAAGGATTTGTCTTTTCTTCCTGCAGCACCCAGTGGATAGCTTTGAGATGCCCACAAGCAAGAAATTACTAAAATGGAATGCTTATCTTCCCTTATCCCAGTGTTTCTTGACCTCAGGAACTTCAAAACCTGTGAATTTCAGCTCCCAGAATTCCTTGGCACTCGAAATGCACAACCCTTGTTTCTCTCCCATCTTCCAGATGTGCAGCCTCCAAGTTCCAGCCCAGTTTCCTGGTTCCTAATCAAAGCCGAGACTCACCTCCTTCCCTTCTCCTGCGTTTTCTTACTCTGCTCAAAGAGGGCAGCTTCATTAAAAGAAACCCGCCGTCCTGTGGCACTGCCGGAAGACAAAAATCGCTCGCTCTCTGCATCGCGATAGCTGGAGCTGGACATGCATTCAGGATCATCCACTTTGATGGTGATATCTAAGAGGCAAGCAAGGAGAGTGGAAATTTGAAGATGCAGCACCTGACTGCTTCTGTTCCAACGGAGAAATCCTAAATTTTGCTGACCTAGGGGGCAATAGATCCTGGAAAAAGTACCTTGAGGATCCAGTTTTAATTCCCAACCTCACCAGTTTAAAAATAAGGATTGGGTAGGTTGATGTTCTGGTGTGCTCTCTATAGGTAGTCCTCGACTTACGACCACTATCTGGATCAGAACTTCCATTGCTAAGCAAGGCGCACCAAATTTTACAGCCTTTTTGCCACGGTTGCTATTTGAATCGCTGCAGTTCAGTGAATCACATGGTTGTTAAGTGAATCCGGCTTCCCCCATTGACTTTGGAAACTGGCTGGGAAGGTCATAAATGGCAATCACATGACCCCACGATGCTGTAACCATCGTAAATACATGATGGCTGCCAAGCACCCAAATTCTGATCACATGACTACGGGGGGTACTGCGACAGTTGTAAGTGCGAGAACTGATCATAAGTCACTTTTTCAGTGCTGTTGTAACTCCAATGATTGTAAGTTGAGGACAACCTGTATTGCAAAGAGAACGTTAGACTAAAACTTCATAACTCCTCTTTTGGGATATGTTGAAATGAAAAGTGGGTGGCATCCACCAGGGGTGATTTAACTCAGATGCCTGAACAGAGCAGGGAGGGTTATTCTTAATTGACCTCAAGGATATTTCCAACTCCTCAGAAGACTAGAAGACTGGACCACCCAATCACTGTGACTCAGCAGTGGAACTTAAAGGGACTTGAGGCACCCCCAAAGTAAAAAGATCACAGGCCAATCAGATGCAGCAGCTCAAAATGCTCTTTCCAGTTTCCAATCTTAAATCTGGGATCCACTCTGAACATCAATCAATTTTCTAAAACAAACCAAGTTGGACAATTCTATCTCCAGCACCCCACAAGGTCCTAACAGATGTCTCTGAAAAGCTCCAAGCATTGTCCTCCAGCTACAGATTTTCTCCCTTTTTGCTATCCCCACAAAACCAATGTTTATTCCAAGCTAGACTGCCCCTGGGCATGCAGGTTCAATAGAGACTGGAGAACAGCCATTACTGGCCCCATCCCCTTGAAAAGCTACCTTTTCCCCTTCTTCCTACTTGGCCTTCTTCTTACTCTGAAATACAAAAATAAAAACCAAGGGACTTAAAAGGCAAAAACGCCCCCAAAACTTCTGTTAGGTATGTACAGGTAGTCCTCAACTTATGACTATAATTGAACCCACAGTTTTGCTTGTAAAGTAGCGATGACCGCACCTGATTTCACAAACTTTTTTGCAGCACTTGTTAAGTGAATGTGGTAGTCATTAAGCAAACCCATTGTTCTCTAAAGGGTGTTTTTTTTCCTGCAAACCAGAGGCAAATGTTGGTTTCTGGAAAGGACATAAATCATGGTTATGTGATGGTGGGATGCTGCAAATGGCTGTAAATGTGGGCCGGGCTGCTGAGTGCCCAAAATGCAGTCACGGGACCACGCGGGGGGAGGTGTCGGTATTCAAAGCTGGGTTATAAGTGCCTGTTGTTGGCAGACAATGTTTTCAGAGGCCACAAAGAAATATCGGAGAACCTAGAAGAGGTCCCAAAACTGGAATCTGTTATGGGAGAATCCACTTCTTTTTCGGGTGAGGGAAGAGTGCCCTACCCACAGGGCAACTTTCTTTTGGAAGAACTTATGTTGTTGCTGAACATAAATGATATCCAAGCTCTTGAGAGTCACAAGGTGAGCAGATCAAAGCAATGGGCAGCCTCACCTTGTGCTGGTTGTGAGTCATCCAGATAGGTTGTGTTTGTTTTTTCTGGGTCATCACTAGCTCTGAAAATAGGAAAAACGTTATACATTATATTCAGTTATATTACATTACATTACGCTATACCACCTTATATTATATATATGCAGGTAGTCCTTGACTTACGACCAAAGTGGGGACTGGAATTTTCTTTGCTAAGCAGGATGGTTGTTAAGTGAGTCACACCCACTTTGTTGATCTTTTTTGCCATGGTTGTTAAGTGACTCCTGTGGTCATTAACTGAATCTGGCTTCCCCATTGACTTTCTTTATCAGAAGCCTTCTGGGAAGGTCACAAATGAAGATCACGTGACCCTGGGACACTGCAACGATCATGAACACATGCTGGTTGCCAAGTGACTCAATTTGGATCATGTGACCAATGGGATGCCCTGACGCTGTAAGTGTCAGCACCAGTCATAAGTTCTTTTCGGTGATATTGTAACTCTGAATGGGCACTAAACAAACAGTTGTAAGTTGAGGACTACCTCTGGGTGTGTGTACACACATACACATGCATATATATGCTGTATATGTCCATAATCTCACACCGATATGCTCACACTTACATACATATTCTCACTCTTGGTAGAAACAGAAAAGAACAAATCGGCCTCCGTTCGCACATCTCAACAGACAAGTCTAAACTAAAAAGTGTCCAAATCCGGATATACCACAAATGGCTGCACTGCCATTGCGTGGGCTGTTTGGGATGAGAGTGCGGGACAGACCCAAATGAGCATCTGTGGCTGAGGGGGGACGAGAACGGCTACGGGGAACCTACTTCACGCATGCCAAGCCGTGACATTTTTGGTGACACGCCAATGTGTGCTGTCACCTGACAGCCATTCTCGTCTTTGTGTGATTTTCAGACAACTTGCTCTCCGGAAGTTGTGCGAGAGGGCCAGGGGGCCTCCAAAACTAGTGCCAAAACGGGGCAGGCTTTTGCACCAGTGTTGGAAGCCAAGGCGGCCATGCGAGAAGGGGCGCCACCATGTGCTATTTTGCAGATGTTGGCCTAGAAGCGGGGAGACAGAGAATTTGCCCAACGGTGAGAGGGCGGCATATACACTGAACGAAAAACATTCCTTCTTTTCTGTTCGGGGCGGTGGTGACACCCCGGCAGGGCCACATGAGGCCTTCCGGACTTCTGACACCCCAAGCCCAAAGCTTTGCCTCATGGAGCGTAACCTGGGGCTCCCCACTCTGTTGCGTCGGATTGGCTCTTGGGCCGAGAGGCGGGACTGCCCAAAGTCAGCCAATCACCTTTCACGGCTGAGAGGGACTAGAAGCGTCCCCGCCCCGTCTTCTCCGTGGCAACTGGCTGGCAATTGGCCACGCCTGGCCCAAGTCAGCCCCGCGGCTTCTCTGGCTGAGGGAGGATTAGAACACGAATCCGGCATTTCCTGGCAAGCCCTTGACTCCGGGTTACCGTGCAGCAGCCCATCAGGAATGGGGTGTAAAGTCAATCTGTCACGAGCGCCAGTGTGATGAGGCGGTGAAGGAGCTGGACTGGAAACCGAAGACCTGAGTTCCAGTCCTCCTTCAGGCAGGGAAGTTGGCTGGGTGACTTCAGGCACGTTTTTCCCTCTCACCCAGCCTGCCTCACAGGGTTGTGGTTGTGGGAAAAGAGGGGGCTGGAGCATTATGCCACACCTGGCTGGCTCTTGGGTGGAGAGGGAGGGACTGGCCCAAAGCCAGACAATGAGCTTCCATGGCTGGGGGGAGTTAGAGTGTGGGTCTCCCTGTTCCCAGTCCCATATCTTCCCCACTGCATCTGGTTAGCTCTTCGAATGAGAGAAAAAAAAAGGGAGGGAGAGAGAGATAGAAGAAAATCCATTTTAACAGTTTTGGGGGTGTCTTTTTCCTCCTGTCCCTTCTGAATGTGCCTGGACTGCAATTCCCTGAACTGTTTGCCAGCATGGCTGCAACTTCTAAGCATGGCGCTCCCAACACATCAGCATGGCTGCTGCATTGGGAAGACCACTACCAGCCAGTCATTTGAACCAAGATCTATTGTATATCATATCCCAAAGACGCCCCTCCAGGGCCATCGGATCCCACAGCCTTCCATTTCCATTCATTCCTCCAATACCTGGAGTGCCTTCGGTCTGTCTCACAGCAGCGTCGGCAGATGATCAGGATGCCGAACAGCAACACCAAAGTGCCCCCGATAAAGATAGAAAGAAGCACAAGGAGTAACATGTAACCATCCTGGGGACTCACTTCTCCAGGCACTGTCTGTGAGATTTTGGTGAATGGAGAAAGGGAAGGGAAGGGAAAATTAATCCATTGTTTGTCTTTGCAAAAATCAAACTGTCAGTCAGAAGCTGATGTTATTTCGAAGCAACTGGAACGCTTGCAAAAGTTTTGTGAGGTCATGCAACATGCAGATAAAATTCCAGTAACTGTACAATTGGAGAGCTTTTAGGGTATGTATGTTTCACAAGCAATGGCAGGGAAGAGTGATGGACTTTTTCTGTTCCTATGGGCTTCCCAAAAACATTTGTTCATCCTCATCACATTCAAGATAGCCACTGGCCTGCTCCAGCCAGGAGTCTTAAATTGCAAACACAAAATCAAACCTCCATGCACAACAGCAGTCAACCTTAAATTACTTAATGTTGGGGACAAAGGACATAGGAATGAAGATTGTTTAGAGGCATTCAGCTGTCTTCTTTATATCCCGACTGCTGGTTGGGGAATCCTGGGAAGTGAAGTCCACCCATCTTAAAGTTGCCCAGATTGAGAAACACAATTTTAGACTGTATGATCTTCACAACAAAGACCCCCTCTCTTTGTTCAAGCTTCATACAAAACGAGCATTGTTACCAAATATTAAATATTTCCCTGCTCAGTCTTGGATTCTACAGCCAGGATCCAAAGAGAAGAGGCTTTTCTAATATAGAAATATTGGAAAGGGAAATATTTTGGATTTCAACCCCATCCTTTCAAAGTTCAAATGCCCAATTTGTGATTCTGCTAGCCAGATTTCAAAAATCCACAGCAGAAGTGGGTCAAATGCTCAATTATCAGCGGCTAAGATGAATTGTTCCCCCATGTGAACATTATCTGTTTAAATTTGGTAATCAGCTAGTCCTCAGCAGGTGTGGTTTTATTAAACTATGTAGAATATTAAAACCAAGCTCTCCAATCATATTCATGTCTGATCTTTGCTGGAACAACTTCCAGGAGAGAGAAAGTAGATTAAATCTCTCTTTAGCAGGAATGCAGATGCCTGTGGCATCTTATAGATTCACACATCCTTGAAAAAGTTTGCCAGACCAAGATCTAAGTCTGTAAAAACTTAAGTAACAATCACTTGGTGAAGTCTTTAAAAATATCACAAGGCCCTGTTCCTCCCCACTGTATATGTTGAGCAGAGCAGATGCCAAGGGATAAAATAAAAACTTTTTCCATGTTGGAAAAGGATAGCCTTCTCTATGGGAAACAGCTGATGGCTCAGTTGGTAGGCAGCTGCCTTGTAACCAGGTTAAACTCTCATGGTCTGGCCTGGCCATATGTCAGCTGCCATGTTGGCTAAATATTTGGGCAGTTGGAATCACAAGACATCCTGGCACTTCCTTTATTTTGGCACAGCAGGGTCTCCCCAGCCACTAATCACGATTCTTTGTGAAATAAGGAGATGTCAGAAGCCAGGCCAAGATTTTTTATGTGCAAAGCAAGTGTCTGATTCTAGTTTTTCCCCACTGAATGGTGAGAGACTATCTCTAGCAAACCTCTGGTGTGCCCACTCAGGTATGTGCATGAGAGGAGTACATGTGTCCTGCCCTGAACAGCTGAGCAATCATCAGTTTTGCTCTTGGACAGGTGACCCTAAGCTCTGTATCCCCCTTCTGACATCCCTCAGGATGCCTTCCTGAGCACTGCTGAATCCAGAACATTGTAGGAAACATGGAAAAGACTAAAGCCAACTCTTATGATCACAGAGCTGTTCCCCCTCAGGGTCTGTTTTATTTAAGCAATTGTTGGGATTGAGGCCAGCAGCCCTTAAGGTAAAAATCTTGTACAAACCTTTCCCAATCTGGCCTGCCCAGAGATATTGGACTACAGCTACCATTATCCCCCTCCAGTGCTCCCTTGAACCCCAAATGTTGTACAAGGCAAGGCAACCTAGCTTCTTCCAGAAGTTTTCAACTCCCATCAACCTCCTCCAGAATGTCTAAAAACAAAACAAATTTGGAGAAGAGCAGCAGCAAGGCAAAAACACTCGATGCATGTTCTGAGGAGCTGCCATATAGTTTCATTGAAAGCGTTTCCTTGCAGAAGTCATTGCCATGGGGTGGGATGTAGAGGGGGACAGATGCATGTGTGGTCTAAGACCTCCAACATATATGAACATGCAATTGAAAAACAAGTACACAACAGGAGTTGAAAATCATAGCCCATTCAGCCAAACTTGCTTCCTTTGCTCATGCGGGCCTCTTATCTCCAAGTCAGCCTCCCAAAATCATTGGGGGGGGTTTGAGGGAGTGTGCCCATCCCAGATAAAGAAAACCATTCCCCACCCAGGCCTGGCTTCTGCACACTCACCGTCACGCCTTCAGTTGTTGTATTTTCCCATGAAGTAAACGCATCGCTCATTGTCTGTGGCCAGAGTAGAAGATCTCCTCTAAACTAGGCATATAAATCAAAACTAATTGATAAAAACCAAGTTTGAAAAAATAGACTTGGAAAAATAAATAAGA
>JANHZU010005517.1:11681-26153 GCA_032468055.1 Acrochordus granulatus | reverse complement strand
GAAGAAAAGTGGAGGAATGTATGTATCCAGGTAAGCACAAATAGGCTTAGGTCTTAACAAAAAGAGAGGGGTAAATCATGATTGAAAAAGGGAGATCTGAAGAAAGAGATGAGAAAGAAGATTCAGGAGATGGAGAACCAAGCATTATTGGCAGGCAAAGACTTTGAAGTGTGTTGCCTAGAATTGTGAGTTTTGGCAGCTCCACAAAACAGTAAAATAAATGAGTTCTTTAAAAAAGTAATACTTGAGATTTTTTTTCCTAATTAAAAATAAATATAGATAGATTTGCTAAGTGTATCCATTTGAGTATCCAAATGGCTGATACAACCTCTAAAGATAAAAGTTTCTGCTGCCAGTCATGCCCAACTCTAGGGGGCAGTGCTCATCTCCATTTCATAGCCAAAGAGCCAGCATTGTTTGAAGACGCTTCCATGATCATGTGGCTGGCATGACTGTATGCTGAGGTACACGGAACACTGTTACCTTTCCCACCAATTTAGGTGGTCCCTATTTATCTATCTGCATTTTTACATGCATTTGAACTGCTCGGTTGGCAGAGCTGGGGCAAGTAACAGGAGCTCACCACGTCATGCAGTGCATGGGACTCAAACTGTACCTTCCAACCAACAAGCTCAGCATCTTAACTGGTCAGCCACCACACTCCTTGATAACAACTGGTAGGAAAAGTTTATTTTACATTACAGATCTCTCTTCCCTATTATATGAATAGCCAAGGGGTAGATCCATCCACATATGAAAAAAACCGTTTTTGAAAATACATGTACAAGGATGTAATTTAAAAAGTTTAAGGTTTAAACTTAACAACAAAAGGATTACTTAAAAAACTGTATTGCATGTCCAATTGTATAAAAGTTAGTGAATTTCATTATTATTTACCAGATGCATTATTCTTTCCTTTTACCTGTGTTTTTGCTGATTTTTTGATGGCTCATGGCAATTTCAGGCTTCCTTCCCATGAAAGTTGCTTTTGCTGAATTTCTCTGACCGCAAATTTGTAGTTTGTTCAAGTTCTCCTATTTCACTTAAATGAAAGTCATGTGGAAGCCACAGATTAGTCACCTTATGTCTTACAAACATATGCTGTCGGTATCACCAGTATCTTTTTTTGAAAGAATGCACTTGGCTGAACACCACTGTCTCTCTTGGAAAAGACCAATTTCAATACAATTTTATTTGGACGATGTGCAAAACAAAGGTGCTGCAGAATGTTTATTGTGCAATTAAATTACAGTTACTGTACAATGGTATTACAATATTTAAGTGCTCTCTTTTAAAATAAGATTTGCAGTGAGAACTGTTTGGGATGACTTAAAGGGCAAACATTTGCCTGTAGCCCCAGAGAAAAGTTTTGGTTAAACACATCATGCTGTCCCCACAACTTTTAAAAACTTCTAACAGCCTCTGCCACAAAAAATTGCCTACTCTTGTCCTCTGTCAATGAACAACAAAGTTATAAGATATTTGCATTTAATTAAAATCAGAACTGACTTGATTTACTAGACTTATACTTCTTTGTACTGTATGACTTGGCAAAATTACCTCTTTTCCAAAGAAAGCCATCTGTTTAAGGCCTTTGGACAAAAATATCTTTATTTGCATGGCAAACTGTCTCACTGCCTTGCTCATTAAGAGCAAGAGGTGACGTGGCCCGAAAGTAAGCATAGGGGGAAGAAGAGATCAGGATCAGACCAGCCAAATTCTAGAGCAAACAAAGGAGTGACTTTGGGGACAGGACAGGGATAAGGTGGAGGGAGAGAGAAGAAAGAAAAAGGAAGTGATGAAAAGTGATAGCAACCTGGCCCTCAGTTAATAAATTGTTCTTATTTGGGGAGAACAGGTATAATACATCCAGCACTTGGTTGGATTTAAAACTAGATATTTTTGTTTTTTAATTTACTGCCCAGTGAAATAGAATAGCACAAATGGATTCAGATGACTGAAAATTTTAAAAAATCATACAAAACATACTACCTCCTGATGGACATAAGCAACAGCAACTGATTTGCCTGGGGAAAGAAGGTCACAATTTGCTCACTATTAAAAAAAAGCCTGGAAGGGTTGTCTGGGAAGGCAGTCCTGTTCTACAACAGCCAGATGCATCTCAGCACTGGTGGAAACCAGAGGGAAATGGAGATGTCTGCCACACTGATAATTTATTCTCTCTTCCATGCAGTTCTTTAATTATCAATGGCAAACAAGCAAGTGCCTAAATTGGCTTTCCCCAGCTTGCTGGAGTTCAGATATGTTAACTCCAACTCACATAATCTGCAACCAACTAAATCCACGGCATTTAGCAAATGCCATAGTGGGGGATGGCTTGCTTAAAAAGTGAATTTAAAATAAGATTACTTTTATGGATGGTTTTATTCTGGATTATATGTCTATATTTGTATTGTTTTTATACCCCTTTAGGCTCTTGGATGTCTAAACCATATGTAATTACAGTCATAATTCTAGACAAATGAAGCCATGATTCCAGTTGAACTGGTTGAGTTAATGCCTTCCCCATTAGAGTCCAATTTTCTGTAGAGGAGCAGCAGAATTCCAGAGAAGGTTGCCACCACACCCATGAGTAAAACCTTCATTGTCCTAGTTAATTTTTCTGTTCTAGTCTTTTATATTTGCTTTTCTTAATGCAAACAAAATTTTGAGTCCTGTATCAGCAAATAAACTCCTTGCTCTCCAACTGGATAAGTATCTGGGAAGATGTCATTGAACTGGTATTTCTTCCTGAAGTTTGTTCCAATATACAGACAAATATGTTTTTATTTTTCACATTTTTAAATGTGTTTTTGCTGAATTGGCATCATTCCATGTTTGGGAGACCAATTGAATTGTATAGCAGAACTGTGTCTTCAACACTGCTGTTTTATGTCCCTCTTACTATAAGTGAAAGAGGCGCAGTGGCACAAGCGATTAAAAGCTTGGCTTGAAGGTTGGTGGCCCGAGTTTGAGACCCAGTGTTGCCGTGCAGCAGGGTGAGCTCTGCCTCAGCAACTGCCAACCAAGCAGTTTAAAAGAATGCAAATGCAAGTAGATGTATAGGTACCGTCTACTCCGGTGGGAAAGATAACAGTGTCCATGAGCCTTGGGTGTCTAGTCATGCTGGCCACATGACCATGGAAGCATCCTTGGACGAATGCTGGCTCTTCAGCTTGGAAACGGAGATGAGCACCACAGCTTAGAGTTGGTCATGACTGTCAGGGTAACCTTTATCTTTTTTACTGTAGGTCACTTGAGGGAGCCAATTCATCCTATCACAGGGCAGGGCTAATGTGGAAGAAAGAAGGACAGAGCCAGAGGTTAAGAGGGGGATCAGCCTTGAGTCTCTCTTGTTGCTCAGTCATGTCCGATTCTTTGTGATCCCATGGACAGTAGCACACCATGGTTCTGCACTGCCTCCCGGAGTCTGCCCAAATCCATGCCCATTGCTTCTATGATGCTATCTAATCGTCTCATCCTCTGCCATCCCCTCCTCCTTTTGTCTTCAATCTCTCCCAGCATCACAGTCTTTTCCAATGAGTCCTCTCTTCGCATTAGATGGCCAAAGTATTTGAGCTTAAGCTTCAGTATCTATCCTTCCAATGAAAGTCAGGGTTGATTTCCTGTAGGATTGACTGGTTTGATCTCTTTGCAGTCCAAGGGACTCAAGAGCTTTCTCCAGCACCATAGTTTGAGGCATCAATTCTTTGGTGTTCAGCCTTCCTTATGGTCCAGCTGTCACGCCATACATTACTACCTGGAAAACCATAGCTTTAACTGTACAGATCTTTGTTGGCAAGGTGATTTCTTTGCTTGAATCTCTTGAACCTCTACATTTGCACAAACACCAAAGGTCCAAGCCCTCATGAAAACTTTTAGCCTTATCTGGGGAGTGCAAGTGTTCAGTGGCCAGTTGGAGAAATTCTTGTGACCTTGTAGTGTTAATAAACCTGTTAGCTAGAAATGCACAGATTAAACCTGATCATTCACACCTAACAGCTGGTCTTGTCTAGTCCAGATGTATTTAAAGCCAATGTAACCTTTTTTCTGGTGTTTTTCTCACAAGAGCAGAATCCATTTTTCAGATCAACTAAATGTTCATTCCTTGGTTTTGACAGGAATTGACTAATTGGCTTGTCACCGCTTGTTCTAGGATAAAAGAGAGTGATTGGCCCAAAGTCACCTAGGCAAATTTTTGAGAATTATCCAGAAAAAGTCTGTAAACTTAAAGCTGAATCAAACTACAACAGTTCATGAAAATAGAAATCCACTTTAAAATAGACAAATGGGTAATTGATCTGCTCAACAACTGAAGCTTAAAGTAGGGCACAAGTGTTTTCATGCAGAAAATCCAGGGCTGGCTTCAAGTTGAGAGGGCACTGGCCAGAATGTCCTCTAGTTCAGCAGTTCTCAGTTGTGGTCTGTATGGCACCCTGGGGATCCTAGGATATTTCAAGAGCTGTAGGTGAAAAAAATGAACTGGCTGGGAGACACAGCACATGCTGAGGTGGGCACAGAAAAGCAAAGTGTGTAACATTGGAAATACTGTCTTGTTAACACCAAAAAATGTACCAGTTATTATATTTGTATCGCTAATAGGACCTGGACAGGAAGGCCACGAGAGAAAAGGCTGGAAGGCAGCCATGGGAGAAAAAAAGGTTGGGAAACAGTGCTGTAGTTGATTTCTAGAATATGAACAGACCCCAGTGAATACTTCTGTGATTCTGCCAATCAATGCAAATTATGATCATCCAGATAGGTCAATTATCTAATGTTGCTTAAGCTAGCCTCTTACATCCTTTCTCTTTAAACTGTCTCAAAGACATTTTGCTAACATGGCATGCTGAAACATCTGATACTTAGAATAGCATTCCTCAACCAAGTGCCCCTTTGATGTATTGAATTACAACTCCCATTATCCCCAATTAACAGCTGGTTGGAATGGCTTCCCAATACATTTGGAGGACATTTCAGAATACTGTATCTTGAAAAGGAACCTGGTAAAAGTGGCTTGTTTGAGGGATTACGCAATTCTCTAATATATTCAAATGGCTGTTGGAGGTGGGGAAATATATTTTAAGTCATATAATAAAATAAGTAATAAAATATATTTTAAGTAATGTCCTTGCTTTAAGAAGAGAAGAACTTCTATATTTGTGTACAAAATCAAAACTAATAAATATTTTACAGAGGTTCTTCTCTTCTTAAAGCAAGGACATTACTTAACCAGGCGTAAGAACTTTATTTAAACTCCTAGAGGAACATGACAATGTTGTAGTCCAGGATACTTCAGTTTCAGATTCCAAATTCCCATCTTATTCCTCTTCCCCTTCCCATGATTGATTTGAATTTAATTTGTTCTTTGGGGGGGGCTGTGAATGTAGCTCTATAAATCTTGAGAGTCTCCTGGCCTCATGATAGTTTTGTATTACTATATAGCATTTTTATTTTATTTGTATCCACCTTTATTATTCTATAAATAACTCAAGGCAGCGAACATATTTAACACACTTTCCTCCTCCTATTTTCCCCCACAATGACAACCCTGTGAGGTGGGTTGGGCTGAGGGAAAGTGACTGGTCCAAGGTCACCCAGAGGGCTTTCAAGGCTAAGGCAGGATTACAATTTATCGCCTCCCAGTTGTTAAGCCTGTTACCTTAACCACTAAACCAAACTGGCTCTCTCTCATTTATATCCTGACTTTCCTCTGGAAACCCAAGGGAGTAAGCACAGGTATGTCTGCCATTTTTGGCTTCACCTTGGACTGTTTATATGGACTGAAAAATAGTGGCTAATCCAAAGGAATATTGCCTGTATTTCAGATATTCAGACCCTGAGTATTATTTTGCTTGTGCAATCAAAAGTCATGGCAAGAGAAAGTTATATTGCTCTAGTAGACTACTGGACTGGGATCAGGGAGTTGCAATTAACTGGATGTCCTTGGAAAAGTCATTACTGGGTTATGGATAACCATGATGTATTTTGTTTGGCTTATGTTAGAAACCACCCATTATGCTTTATAACACATGGCTTCTGGCTCAACTCAATGGATGAACCCAGTCAATTATGGTTTATTCATTGGCTTAACAATAGATGATCCAGTTCTGTGAGCTGCTTTGTGGGAAGGATCTTAACAGATGACAACATTAAAGGTATCACATTTCTCCAGTTGGATTCTTCTATATCCATTGTCTCCCATTTCCTGGGTCTTACCACCAGTGGGAAAGATCCTGGAAGTTGGTTGATTCATGTTAATTCATATGGTCAATAAGAATTCAGAACAACTTGATAGCACATAATCAGTCCTTGCTGAATTTTTCAAAATAAAAAGCACATTTTCACAATGTCTAGAAAAACTTGATTTTTTTTCAGAGAAACGAAATCAACTAAAACAAAACTGGATGTCCTAAGAATTTTGGTTATGAGGCAAAAGCAGCTGTCTCTGTGAAATTGATAATGTAAGACAGCATGGGCTGTGGTTTCAATGGTTCAGAAGAGATATGGCACATCTGTGTGATGTCACTTTGATCTTGATCTACATCTGTGTTCATATTTTGTTTTCCTCCCTTCTGTACAGGTAATATGGTTGAATGGTGTTTGCCACAAGACATTGATCTGGAAGGTGTTGAGTTCAAATCTATGGCCAGTGGATCGCATAAAATCCAGTCTGATTTCATGTGAGTGAATTGTAGACTTCTTGCACCATTCAATTACACAAATCCTTCTGTTATCTGGAAAGGATTAAATGGGTACATTGGTTTTCATTAAGCTTAGTGTTAATGCCAATCTATGTATAGGTGACTGCAGATTTCAGAAAGAACTAAGCTACCATACCTTGTTTGCCCATCTCTAGGACCAGTGTTTACTGTGCATATCGTCTTACCTACTCCTATCCCTGACAATATTAAGCCACACCAGGCAGTCTGTTTGTGTGATTTCTTCAGATTCAGTTTCACCTTTCCAAGTGCCTATCCAGGGGCATTTGAAGGAGGACAAAACAATCAGGATGCTAGCTGCATCCATGTCAGATTCAGATACTTTATTGGCCAAGCATGGTTATTCACACAAGGTATTTGACTCAAGTACAGCAGCTTATGGAGGGCAGGCTAACTGCAATAATTCTTTCTGCAGTCCTGACTGTTTGTTGGAGTCTGTACATGGGTCTCCCTTGGAACCCCAAGAATTGTCCATGCAGCTGCACTTTGAACCAGTTGTAATTTTGAAATGTTCTTCAAGGGTAGCCCCATGTAGAGTGCATTGCAGTAATACAATTGCGAGATGACTAGGGCATGAGCGACTGAGTGAAGTTGTGTAAAGGCTCTCCTAGCCACAATTACCACCTGCTCTTCAAGCAGGAGTTGTGAGTCTAAGAGAACCTTCAAATTCCACACCAGGTCTGTCTGGGCCAGTGCCACCCCACCCAGATCTAAAGATGATAAATCCTCAGAACCAGAAATTCCCCACACTCAGAGCCATTCAATCTTACCAGGATTTATATGAAGTTTGTTGCCTGCCATCGAGATCCTCACAGTCCCCACGTACTGTGAAAGGGCAGTCACAGCCACACTCAGATCACCAGGGATGGAAATGTAGAGTTGCATATCATCAGCATATTGATGATATCTCATTCCGTGGTCACAGATGATCTCACCCAGCAGCTTCACATAGATGTTAAAGAGGAGTGGAGAGAGAACCACAACCTGCGGCATGCCACAAAGTAACAGCCGTGGTTGGACCTCTCACTTGCTATCAACATCGATTGAGACCGATTTATTAAGGCAGTTGCTCTCAAACCCGAGTTTTCACTTGCCATCATTACTAGTTCACCACTTTCTCCACTATTCTTCTCAATACCACAGATTAAAACATAGCATAGACACTTTTCCCAAGATACTTAGTCCTTTCCTGTTGTGAGGATAAGTCCATGATAGCAAATGCTATTTCTTTCTTCCACCTTCTGACAAATGAAATTGTCAGCAACAAAGGACAAGAATTTGTTGGTCCTCTTGGCAGAATTAGATTCCTGTAAATGTCAGGATAATTTATATTTTTCATTACCATTATTGCATGCCTCTTTGAAACATCAATCATCTGACACAGAAGGATCTATACATCTTCAGCCTACCCAGGTGGTCTGCAATAAACTCACAGCAGTATTACTTTTTGTTTCTCTTCCTTTATTTCATATCCATTTTGTTCAATATTTCCATGCTCTAGTCTTGAATTTCTATACAAGTATGTATTTTTCTTTAGGAACAGAATAAGACGTCCATCCTTTCTGTTGGGTCTGTTGGAAAAGCAGCCCCCAGAACTGCTGCCAGCATGACCATGGTGATTGTGGGAGCTATAATCCCAACACATTTGAAAGGCATCAACTTCAGAAAGGCTGCTCAAAAGGAACACTCAGTCTCTTGATAAGTTGCCCATAAGTTGCAATTGTTTAGTGATGTTTTTTCTTCACAAGCCTTTTCTATCTATCAACCACTAATCAAAGAAAATATACTTGGTGTTTACTTGGTTTACTTTTAGGTGCCAAATTAAGACTTAACAAAACAAATTATCTTCAGTATTTTGATATCTATCTATAATCCTTGCTTAGCGACCATTCTTTTAGCAACTGTACACCAGTGCTGAGAGAGTGACTCATGATCAGTCCTTACACTTAAGACTGTCACAGTATCCCCACAGTTATGATTCAGGTCCTTGGCAAGCCACATTTACAACAGTTGCAATGTCCCATAGTCATGTAATCACCGTTTGCAACCTTACCAGAAAGTTTCCAAAAAGCAAAGTCAACAGGGAGGCTAGCAGGCAAGATTGCAAGTCAGGGTCATGTGATGTCTCTCTTAACCATGTGATTTGCTTAACAACCACAGCAAACAAGATAAAATTGGCTACAGTCACATGATGCCTCACTTAATGACTGCACCACTTAAAGATGAATTTTCTAATCCTTATTGTGTTTGTAAGCCAAGGACTACCTATATATATCTTAGTGAAATTGGTCCCCTGCTCCTCTTAAATACTGTAGTGCAGATATTCTTTGCTGGAAGACATCTTGGAAGGTCTCTCTATAAGTGATTAAGTAAAAGTGTATTTAATCCTAGAACTGAAGCTAGACTGAAGAATTGATATTCTTCCCAAGAGGGGGAAAAGCAGCATAAGGAAATCATGCCAAAACTGTACTTTCAGGATGCATTGTAAGTTAGCATTCAGTCTCATAGCGGAAGAACAAAGAGATAACTGCTTTGTGTGCTGTATATGCTCTGGTCCAGCCATGACCTAATTTGAGTCTTTCTTGCCACCCCATTAGGCTATGTTATGTTTTCAGTAATTTGATGAATTGAAGATATATCCTTATTCTTTTCTAGTTACTTCCGGAAAGGCCTTTGTTTTGGTTTGGCTTGTTTTGCCAACATGCCTGTGGAGAGCGAATTGGAACGTGGCGCACGCATGAAATCTGTGGGCATTCTTTCTCCTTCCTACACTCTGTTGTACAGATACATGCACTTCTTGGAGAATCAGGTCAGGTGCGTCTTCAGATGAAGGAAACATGTGAGAAGAAGGTTTCTTCTAATATCTCGAAGTGTCCTGGAGGTAGTGTTCAGTTCATGATGGGAAGCCTTATTAGTTTTTCTAGATCTCTGCTTAAGTTTTGGCTGTGATGATGATGATCCAATGTGCCACCTATTACTTAAATTAAGATCTTTCCCCATGAATAGTGAAAATCAGGTGGAAATGGGGGATAATCAGTCCTGTCATGGGGTGGTGCGTGCTTCGTCCTCAATCTGATTCTGGATTAAGACCTGTTTGTGCAAGAGAAATGCTGCATGTATGATTCCCTCTGAGGATTTCCTAGGAAACCCACCTTTCCCCCTTGAATTGAAGCACATCTGCCAGCCCCGTTCCCCAAACAATGGGCTCACTCCTGGCTCATCTCAACACCTTGTTGTCTGTCTTGTTATGAAGACAGATAGGAAAGGAGCCGTGTGTCTGACAAGGGAGGGTGTAGAGAGACCACGCCCGGATTGCTTTCAACACTGTCTTGCTTATTTGTTTCCCTTCCAGGCACCAGTTGGAAATGCCAGGGCATTATTCTCACTTGGAAGCCTTTTACGATGACAAGAAAGGCATTTTCCCAGCAGGCACTCTTGTTTCACAGCAACCCATCCACTGGCTGCCTTCCATCCACAAATATATGTATCCAGAGATGAAGGTGAGGAATAATCGCGTCTCTCGAACTGTGTCTGTTGGTTTCATTGTTAGTACTGGATGTGATATTTTTTTTAATTCATTCCGGGGGAATGAGGAATATATTTTGACTTGCTTATTATTGTTATCATTTTCCTTTTTTCCTTTTGATTATGCAGTGTTTATTGTATTTGTTTTTGTGCTCCTTGCTGTGGATGTTTATATTAGATTTGTTTTTGCTCTACTGACAGTTGATGTTTCTTTGCATTTTATGCGGTTGTAAGTCAAGCAAATCACAAGGGTTCGGCAACAACGTACACAATCAAATAAAAGTATTGTATGTGTGCCTCTTTATTACACCACTCGACACCTTGCTGGGAGAAGGAGGGAACGCGCAGTTTCCATTGTTTATCTGCAAAGTGGAGGATGCTGACCCTGGACAGCTACCCCCTTCCCGGGACTTTCGTTGAAACTGCCTCTTCTCTCACCTGTCACTCCCCAAAGCAGCCCTCCCGTTTCTGCTTTGACATTGGTTCCTTGCTGTTTCCTCTGGCTGTAGATCACCCACCCTGCCGGTTGTATGTCTCAGTTCATCAAGTTCTTTGGTGAGCAGATCCTGACACTCTGGAAATTCGCCTTGCTTCGTAAACGTATTTTGATATTTTCTCCACCTCCTGTCGGTGTGGTCTGCTACAGAGGTAGGAAGAGGGGTAGAGTAATGCAGTCTAAGTTACAAAATCAGGCAACAGGGAGAAATATCTTTCTTATACAGGAATTTAAGGAGAGGGAGAAACAATTTTTAAAGACAGCTATTAATTTGCAGGCAAAATTGTAGTCATCTGTTGCCATTTTAATTATTGTTTCAGGAAATGTTTTCCTACTCTACAGGTAGTCTTTGAGTTATGGCCATAATGGAGCCTGCCCATAATGTGGATCAGTCATGTGACCTTTTTTGTGGTGGTTCTAAAGTGAATGTTGCAATTTAGTGAACTAGTCGTTCGCTGTGGGCTGGTTTTGCTGAAAATCAGAAGGAAATGCCAGTTTTCAGCAAAACCATTGTAAAACACCATCATGTGACTGTGGGACTCTGGAAACAGCTGTAAATGAGAAAAGTTCGTTTGCTAAAGATAGATATTCCACATCCACAAACTTTTACATATGCATTCAGATTTTCAGAGAAGAATGTATAAGGTTTCCTTTTGAATTTTGTGTAATTCAACTCAAATGTTTTGAAGTGGAAACAGAGTTGTTATCTAACATGGTATGTTTAGCATGCTGAAGTATGAATTTTAAATTAAACCATTTTCATGTTTAATGAAGTTACATTTATATTGTACCTTTGCTCTTGGATGCTTAAAATGGGATGGAGAAAGGCGCCACTTCCCCACCATGTTTTTCTCCACAACAAAAAACCTGTAAGTTAGGTTGGGTTCAGAGAGATGGTTTAAACCAAAGTCATCCAGTGAGCTTTACGACTGGGTGGAGAATTGAATTTTGGCAACCTAAATCTGTCTAGCACATTACATTCTCAATAAATACAGTACTTTAAAAAAGTTATATCATTAGTAAATTCACACAACAGCTTCCTGAGTTCCTTTGTGCAAGAATATGGAGCTGAGAGGTAGAGAAAAATAGTCTATTGTTCGGCTTGTACACAGCATACATACACACTGAGTCAATTCTGTCTCACTGAGTTGATGTTCTTGCTCTTCAACAGAGAGGTGAAAACCTCCTTGAAAAACTAGAAAAACAAACAATGTACAATTCTGGAAAATAAAGTTAATTACTGTCCTTATTCATAAATATAATTGTCTCTTTATTCATAAATCCATTTTTTATATTGGAGCTCCCATTTTTCAAGGACATTCAATGAACGTTTTTCTGAATATTGTTAGGTTGATCTGGATAGGGACATTTCTTTTGTGGGAGGTTTCTTCTCAAGTTCTAAAAGGAGTTGTGGAAGTCCCACTGCCTATCTTATGCTTTCCTGGTTTCCTCCTGTTCTTGCCTGTAGTTTATTGCTGCTGCTGCCTTGCCAATGTCTCTTTGCCTGGTATTGGTGGGACTGTCCCTGAGTCGAAGCCATTTTTCTACGTCAATGTAGCTGACATTGAAATGTTGGAGACTGAAGTATCATATGTGGCCTGTAAGTTATTCCAGATTTATTTCATTATTGGATTTGTCTACCTGGGTTTAGTTTAGCTCTTGTAGAAATTGGACTTCCAAAACTTTACACTGAATATTTATACATTTAGCGTATTTGAATATTAAAGATATTTGAGGAGTGTATCGTTTCATTTGGACAGATAAGGAGGCAGCATGTCTTAATGCTTCACAGCAAATCTGGTTCTATATTTGGAAAAACTTTACCACTTCCATAAAGGAGATATCTAACAAGAACACACCATGTTGGGAAAGTCTCCATATATTATGGGAAACTTGTAGGATGTTCCCAACCATTTCTGCAGACCTAAGAGCATCCTGTTAGGATAGCTGCTTTTTCATGGTTTGATTTTTGCCTGGTTCTTTCATCAAAATACTGTAATTGAAAAACGTGTTAAGCTTCTGAAAGACTTGTAGCAACCATAGACCCTCAAAACCCCTTGTCCCCAATACACAGTAAACATTTTGGCCTGTCCACTCCATTGATGCTATCATAGTATTTGCTGCCAGCAGCCTTGGAGGATGAATAAAAACGTAAATGAAACAGCAGCCTATTGTACACTACAGATGTTTGTATTTAAGTGCTGACATCTCCTGGTGAAAAACCCAAGTGCATCTATCTAGTTTGGATCCAACCCACTGTCTTGTTCTTTTTTCACCAGGTACAACAGAGAAAATCTTTGAAGAGAAGCAAGATCTCTATGATGTCTATGTAGACAACCAGAATGTAAAGACACACCATGAGCATCTACAACCACTTCTGAAGCTTAATAGTGCAGACAAGGAGAAGTACCAGAGACTTAATGATCAAAGGTAACACTAGAAATTGGTTAAGGACTTCTCCTCAAGTTTTATGGGGAGCTTGAATGTAAGCTTCTGCTTTAGATCTGAATTCTTGCAGATTTTTGGTCATTTTTTTCTAACTTGCTTATGTAGAATCACAGGGAAGGCTCCACTCATTAAATCTGAATATGAAAACACGTCTTAAAAATGCCACAAAATATTAAGAAAAATCTGTGGTCTAAATGTAGCTTTCCCTGACTATAAACTCTGACCATATATTCACTTTGGTGTTGTTTAGTGATGCCATGGATAACATGTCTAAGAAGTGTTGGGTCAGATTGTGGATATTTTGTTTGGATTGCTATAGAGCACCAATTGTGGATATGGCAGTCTTGATGTGATGTGTATGAATGTTTCCCTCATTCAGACAGATGCTGATGTATTCCCAGGAAGTAGATGGTGACTGTAGTTCTTGTGAAGAGGACCTCTTCATCTTGTAAGTAGGATGGGATTCTTCAGAACATTACTTGAAGTTAGCGATGACCTATGTTTGTCTGAGATATCTCCAAGCCCTTCTGTTACATTGTGATTATTTAGATTATTATCTAAATAATTTAGATTAGATTTTTTAGATTATTTCCCAATCCCCCTTTCTCATCCTCTATAAACCTCCTACCTCATTACTGTAGTTAGATTTTCAGTGATGATGAGGTTAGGTAGGTTCCCCCAATACATACCTACATAGTGTAGAGCAGTTGCCCCAAGAAATGTAGTTTTTTTATGGATTTTGCAAAATTCAGTAGCCATTAGGGAAACCAGTTTATGGGGCCACATATTTATGGAATTATAACAGTATACTGGAGTGGAACAAAAGTAAAGATCTACCACTCTGGTGGCCAGGTTAAAATTTGAGCCCTCAGAGTTATATTCCAAATTCTATAATCAGATTGTAGCAGTAGCTATAATTTATACTATTGGTGGGGCAGTGAAATTGAAACTAAACTTCAGCTGTGAAGCACACTCTGAGTTTGAAATGTTATGTCTTCAGTATCTGCCAGGAAATAAATATCAAGGACAGCAAGAAAAACTCTTGAGAATGTTTGTTAGCCAAAGCCAATGGCTGCAGGGTTAAAAATTAGGTTGATAATCTTCCTCTAGTTGTTCACAAACCTTGAAAAGTAGTGACAAGATATGATAGTAGTAACCTGAACAGCTGACAGATCAGTTTACATACATCAGTTTACAAATCAACAGATCAGTTTACATTCCAATCCCAAAGAAGGGCAGTGCAAAAGAATGTTCAAACTACTGTACAATTGCGCTCATTTCACA
>JANHZU010005517.1:0-11581 GCA_032468055.1 Acrochordus granulatus | reverse complement strand
GGGAGGCAGTGCAAGACAGGGGGGCCTGGCGTAATGCAGTCCATGGGGTCGCGAAGAGTCGGACACGACTGCGCGATAACAACAACAAACCTGAACAGCAAATGGCATTAAAAACATAAATAAAATTTTAAAAATAATATAAATAAATAAAACACAAAATAGAGCCAGTTTGGCCTAGTGGTTAAGATAACAGACTAGCAACCAGGAGATTGCAAATTCTAATCCTGCTTTAACCATGAAAGCCAGCTGGGTGACCTTGGCCTAGCCACTCTCTTTCAGCCCAATTCATCTAACAGGGTTGCTGTTGTGAGGAAAATAGGAGGAGGAAGGTGTGCTTAATATGTTTGCTGCCTTGAGTTTATAAAAATAATAAAAGGTGGGATTAAAATTATAAAAATGGCACAACTGGGTTAAGAATACTTTTGAATTTTGAGATGCATTCATAAAATAGCTGCCACAGTTCATAACACTTACCAGAGGTGACTTAGGTCTTCAGTGCGTGTCCTATTTAGGTCCCATTTCTGCAAATTCATACGATGTTAGGAATTAGTATTTTGCTTTGCAACATTCCAGCTTCCATTTGCTTAATGTTTTAAATTAAAGAACCATTTTAAAGGATGAGGTGGGACCGAGAGCCTGATGTATAGCAGAAGAGCATGTCTGAGTATATGTTATGTTACCATGGTCAGTAGATAGCCCTATCTCTGATGTAATGGGAGACCATATATGCAAAAATAAATGAAATATATTATAAAAAAACTTCCAGAGAAGCAAAGAGAGATCTGACTAGACAATAATTAATTGATTCAGATAGGTGTCCAGTGTTTGAATTAGAATTCTTGAAGAAGTAAAATAAAAAGATGTGGGAGTTAGGTGAAGGTATTTGCTAGAAAATCTATTGAAAGCATATTCTCAGGGGATTATTTCCTATACAGGACAGGTGGCTTGTAGTCAGCTTTAAGTCATTGCCAGCTTAACTCCTGGCCTGTTGAATTTTTCCAAAGTATGGGGTTAACAGAAGATAACAATACTCAGTCATAGGTTTGGAAAGCAGAACGCCTTTGGGCTTTACACATCTTCACACATCTCCTTTTCATATTATTTCTAAGGTTCTTCATGGAGCAGAATAACCGGATATTTCAGACATTGATGGAGGTATCAGCCAGCCAGGACAAGACATTAACAGCTGACCATGCCCGTGCAATGGGCTTGGACCCTCAAGGCGACCGTAGCTTCCTCATGGACCTCCTTGAAGTCTATGGCATTGATGTCACACTGGTCATTGATAATCCTTGTTGTTAGAAGTGGTGGGTGCTGGAAGGGTGAGAGAATTCACATGTGAGTGGATGGGAACAACTGTTAAAGACTACAGGATGAACTGATGGAATTTGCCACAATTCATATTGTGAAGTATTGCCTTTTATTTAAGGGAGCACTCAACAGGAAGTGTTATTTATTTTTATCCTGTTGATAATTATTTTCAAATGGATCTTAAAGAAGATACCATTTTTCCTATCCACAACAGACTGGCCAACCACGCTTTCTGTGAGGTCTCTAAACGGGGTAGTCTTCTTCATTACCATTATACCCCACCAGCTTCTGAACAACCCAGCAGTTGTTTTGAGAGACTAAATCATATCATTTGGCTGGGAATTTGGATGGGTGGATGGGAAAAGCACTTTATTCTCTGGGGACCAATGTGAAATTTTCATGCTGCTAGAGCCTTTCTAACATCCTTAGGTGATAGATCTCCCAATTCCAAAAATCCCTAAACTCATTTTTTTCCCTGTGACATAATTCCTCTTCCTTACTTTATACATGTACAGACATGCACATACTTTCCATATGATGATTCAGTTAAAATTAGGATCAGCATGTAAGTTCAGTTTTTGCCTTGGTAGAAGGACAAATGGTAGGGGACAGCTTTTTCTCTCATTGCTTCAGAAGTAATACTACTTTAAAAACCCTCACATTTTCTTTACTAAACAATTGGGAGAGTTTTTCCCCCAGCTTTGTTACTGTTTAATAAATCCATTAAGAGAAAAAGTTCTTACTTTGTCACAGCTGAATCACAGTAACTTCTTGTTTCAGACCCCAAAGCAGTTTGCAGAATTTGAGGCTGTGGACTTAGCCTGCACTGTTACTGTTTCTGCTATCTGAGCCCTCTCTCATCTGGACAATTTGATCTATATTATTTCTGGAGTAGTGGTGGTGCTGAGACACTGGAATTTGTGTTCTGTTACACTACAGAGTATCTAGATTTCTAATAGGACCTAAGCCTGTATTTGTGAATCTTTATTGGAGTGATAATAGGATATTAAAAATAAGAAAAAATAGTAAGGAGTGATGATCACTCCAGTGCCTTATGCCCTTAATGATGGATACTATGATCCAGCCATCATCAAGAGCACATATAAATTTATTAGAGTATAGTCTGTTTCTTCAGCTTCTAGATGAAAACCAAGTTTATGGTTCTTGGGTTCTTTGCAGCTTTAATGATAGGCTAGAATATTCACCTGGCGGCCTCAGGTTTTCCACTTATTCTCCCCTGCTTAGTCATTTCAGCTGTTGTCTCTTATGAATGTTATGATACTGTATTTTCTACCTACCCTCTTTCCTTGGAACAGAAGTGATAGTGCTGTTGTAATGTTTGGGGCATGTCATTGGGGAAGAACTATAATAATGGCCTCCCTTCCAGATCACTGAGAAAGTGAGAGGCATTGAATTTGTGGGTTGGTCTAGTACTGTTGGCCCTGACATCTTTGCTAAATTCCAGTTAGACAATTAATTGCCTATTACTGTAGTGTGGCATCTGATTTTCTAATAGACTGAATTTTGTTGCTCTTTCAAATAGATGTAGAGTCCCTTTTTACTTTGGAAGAAGGGTTGGATTGACTAGATGTATGTTTTGGTCTCCTGTTGTCTTTGGCTAAATAGTACTTTATAATTTATGCTACCTATCTTTAACAAACTGCTTTTTAGAAATTTGAATGATCTGATATTTTGCTGCATAGTTCTAACCTATTTTAGAGGGTGATAGTTGGGACCTTAAAAAAAACTTAAAAAGCAAGAATGTTAAGTATAGGTTGAGTAGATGGATTCAATTAAAGAATCTACAGAGCATTACCTTGTTCAATATGGAAGGAAAACTTTTATTCAATTTCTTAACCCTTTTTTCCTACCTCATATTTGTCTTGTCTGTAGGGAGTGGGTCTTCCTATATATAGGGATTTAAATAACGTATTTTTTAGAATGAGAGGTAAGAATTGGAAAGCATTAAGCTGTTCATTGAGCAAATGATTCTCTGTAATTAGATGCTCTGATCCTTTTGATATTCTTTGTGTTGTATATGGAATTTGAGAATCATATAAATCAGGGTTTCCAGAAATGGGTTTTTTGGCTTAGGAATTCTACACATGTAGAAATTGCCAAGACTGAAACATATTGCTATAGATTATCTATGGAAAAAAAAGAACCGAAGCAATCAGATGGAGTTGTTTTTGGTGCTTTTGTTACACAATAAACAAAGTGTCATCCATCAACAAATAGCTGTAAACCTCAGATATAGAACACATTGGAGCAATTGAAATTAGCACTGCTTTGTTGATATTAGCCTGATGGCTAGAAATTCAGCAGATGAAAATTTGATGCATTCATAGGCATGCTAGGGAAAGCTTTCCTGTTTAAATTGTGAATGAAATGGGTTGTTGCTGATAAAGATAGAGCAACTGGGCTAGCAAAAAATAAAAAGTTTGCAAGGTAGAGACACAGAATTGGATGTGATTGTCATAACCATCTGTCATATGCTACATCTTACTTATTGGGCAGCTTTATAATCTATTTGTCCAGCTGTTAAATGTGACCCAGAACATCTCATCTTACAGGATATGTTTTATTTCCCTGCTTTGAAAGCACAAGCAGGTTCTTGTTCCAATGGACATAAATATTTTATCATTTTCCCAGCTTAAAGAGATAGCATTTCATTCCTCTGCTTCTTCCTTACTAGGAAGCAAAGCCAAGATCGTGGAAAACTAGAAAATATTTGAAATTGTGGGAAGAGAAAGTGGGATCTTAAAAAAATACAGAGGAAAGTTTGCAGTGCAGTGGCTTTACCTAACCTGGTGCTTCCCTTGTGAAGAGAGCATTGGGCTGAAGTCTGGGACACCCAAAGGGCTCCAAGTGGGTTTGGCTAATTAAATGAAAAATGAATACCATGGAGGTATATTTGATGAGAAATATCTATTTTCACTATAATTCCTTTCCTTTTTCATTCTTATAGTCTTAACTAGCCACAATAGTAGGATACGCAGTAACATTCTGCATACAGCTAAGAGCAAAATGATTGCCAAATTAATAAATACAATATACAATGTAATTTAGCTTGCATTTTCTGAGAAACAGAGAATAGCAAGCATGAAATATGCGGGAGACCTACCTGCTCCTGAGACCTCTTTCAAGGTTCTTGGGCTTGATTTTTCAAACAGCATTGAAATTCTGCTTATGACGTAGATTTGGAGGGCTCAAAATCACTTCTAAATATAGATCTTTAGGTAGAGGTAAGTATCCTATAGATCACAGCTGCATGTTTTCTTCCTGTTCTTGAAAATAGTTTATAAATGTTCAATTGTAGAATGGCAGATTTTCAGTGGCATGATTTTTTTGTATTCTTTATTGAAACCTTTAAATCACCACTATTCTTCCAAAATAATCTAAAATTTTGCTACTGAATTTTTGTCTTTTAATTGCTGAATATTGGCACCATGTTTCAAGCTGTTTGGGGGGAGGCATAGTATGTAAGTAAAAACAGATAAGCTCCCCAAGGTCTCCTGTTTTGATTCCATGCTTCAACCAAAAAAAAAAAGCCAAGCAAAGAAAAAAATCAACTAAAAGTCTTTGCAAGATGAGGGGATTGAGTTATAGTTCACAACGTCTTAAAGACTGCACATTCCTTTGCCAATGCCTTTCTGTACAACTGTTGCAAAATTAGTGGAAAATATTAGTCAAACATGCACTTTGTAAAATTTTTCAGTTTGTATAGTATTAGCCCTGGGAAGAGTAATACAACATTTGATTATGAGTATTTGAATTACACTTTGGAAATGAACTTCCTTGGTTTTGCTAGAAGGAAAAGTCTGATCCTTGGATTTGTGAAGCTGTGCCTCTCTTCGCTTTTGTCTGCATTCCCCGTGAGCTCAAGAACATTTTTGTGGCATGTATAGGAAATAGCAATTATCATTACAGTTATTTTTGCCAGATGCTATTTGCACAAACCAATGGTGATTTTTCAGTTTCTTCAGTGATGATCTTAATATTGATAGTCCTGGATTCCAGATTTAGGAAACATGGTCAATTTGCACTTCTATCATTATATCACTGTAATAAATACACTGTAAATGTAACTAGATAAGCCTCCATTAATCAACTACAGCTTTGAAATATAGCTTTTCATCTTGAATACAGCAACTGAAGATAATTCATACGAACAGGTTGCTTAGTGATGATTAACATGGTACAAATTCTCTTAACTTGAAAAGCCTTCCTTGGACAAAGCTTGGGAGGAATGGTCAGTAGCAATCTCTTTTTCACTATTTTGCACCCACTGTACATTGTGTTGTTCAAATGAGAGAGAGCTTTCCAATTTAATGTTTTTATAATTTTGCAAACATGGAAATCTAGCAGACCAACTTGAAGCTTCCTCTTCTATGCTGATTTGCCTTTATAAGCATTGTTCTGTTTTGCCTATATAAGCATATGCCCTTAGAGAATGAATTTGGTATTTATACATCAGGACAGCAAATTAATTACTGATGTTCCCCCTACTGTACAGAATTAAAGGTTCCGTTTCTGCATAAATACTGATTAGGTAGAAATTACTGTATATATAATACAGAATGTGCAACACACTCTCTTGCCTATGACATCATGTTGTTCTATTTTTCCAGCCCTTCATTAATAGCAGAAAGTTCTAGAAAAACACTTTGGCACTGAGCCACTTTTTAAGTGAGTTTTTACTTCCTCCCAAGTACCAATTTTAGACAGTCTGTATGTGTTCCTATATTTTCTAGAACTGGGCAGCTCACACATGCACACACACACACATGTAGATTATTAGACAAAACAGCTGCTGAATTTATTGACTCATCCTTAAAATAATGCCATATGTTGATTGATCTGACTTGCAGGGAATGTAAAAGCTTGGCTTATTTCACCCCTGGAAATCAAAGGTGAACCAAGCCAAAATCTGTTAACAGAGTGACTCATTGCTATCTATGAAAAAATAGTTGATGGATTTATTTGTATGATCATGTTGACTTTATGGAACAAACAATATGCAAATGACAAAGGGAATCAGTAGCAACCAGCAAGTTATGTATTGCTTAAGAAACTAATAGGATAAGGTTGTGATGGCTTCTGCTTATCTTTTTAAAAGAAGTTTGCAGCTTCTCAAAAATCATTGTAGCACACTGAAGGAAAACTGCCTAAGTGCTAACAGGGTGAATTCCACTCTTCAGACATTATTGTTGATGACACAGGATGAAAAATATAGTTGCTTGCCCGTTTCCTAGTACAGTTAGGATATTCAGAGAAAGGCCAGTGGGATCTCCTAGCATTATTTTCCCAGCAACTAAGAGGGGAGAACTAGGGCTCCTATTTTGGGGTACTTTTTTTGTTGACACAGTGGTAAAGTAGTTAAGGGGGAAAATGGGTGCTATAGATTTACAGAATTTATGGGCACTCTGTAAAAATTTCAACCTCCCCCAATTCATTTTTTTTTCTATTTGGGGTAGAACTAAGTGGGTGCCTTAAATCTCTGCAAAGCTTAAACAACAAAAGACTCCGGTGGCAGCAGATTGCTGGCTACCATTTTCATCATGTAACTTTAGGCTAACAAAGTCCCAATACATGTCCAACATTAGCTATGTAAATTCATGTCTAAGTGTGTGGCTGTCCAATTTTTTCTTGAAGAGAGAACCAAACCACCTTTGGAGTACTGGGGAGAGGATCCCTTCCTGCTTCTATGAAAAGAACATAACTTGTTGCATAATAATTCTGATATTCCCCCGCCCGTTTTCAGTTAACTCAAGTGTATAAACTTCAATTTGAAGTTTATACACTTCAAAGAATGAATATGACTTGAAGCGCAGCTAGGATCTTCTCACTGACTTATAACTAAGCACTTTTTCTTCAAACTATACTAATGGCTTCTCTCAGTAAGAGACAGCATTAATTTTGTGGATTTCATTGCTAATGTAGAGCCCAGAAAGGACTTGTGTACATATAATGGTCTTTTTTACTGTATTAAAACTCACTTTTAACACAGATGTTATTTGTGCTGGCTAATTATTTAGAACAGCTTAATGGGTCATGTGAAACTCTGTAACATTATTTGGTCTTTGCCCCTTGTGTTTTAAGGACTTTTAAATTACTGATAAGAGTGTTGTTGTCACAGCCCTTGGACATTAGCAGATTATATTCATAGGTTTTTTTTATGGTAAGGGTTGTACAAGAATCCCAAACTTCAAATAATTTAACCTGGAATATTCCATTGAAACATTCCAAACATCCAATGTAAAATAAAACAAGCCACTGTAAAATAAAACAAGCCACTTATTCAACTTCTTTTCACTGATGGCCACAAAATATTCCATGCTGAACATTATGTACTGTTTTTTCCTAAAAATAAAAAAACAAGGAAAGGATAATTGTTTTTTATTTAAAAAAATAGCAAACAATGCAATAGTTAAACATGTATTTATCAATGAGTGTCAGCTATAGAACTCTCAGTTTATTGAGTAATATTTAGGAATGGACTCACTTCATCCCAGCTCATGAACAACTTTACAGCAAAAATATATTTCTCTAGCTCTCCATTTGTCTTCTTAAAGTTGATGCTTGTACAATACACAATTTTGATATTTGGCCCTGATTTTAAAGCTCAACAGTGAATAAAGCAATATGTTCAATATTTGGTAACTTGAAGACTGAATAGCAAAGTAACTATAACGTACACAGAACATGGGGCAACACTATATTACATCCTAATTCCTCAAAGCAAATTATTAAAAATGGAAAATAATATTTACTAATAAGTAAATAGGAAAATAATTCCTCCTCTCAATCAGCTTCACTTAGGGACAATAGGAAAATTGCCAGTTGCTTTATTAACATATTGAGTCTCCATGACTGAGTGGAGGCAATTTAAAACAAACTATCTGTGGCCTGTAAATACACTCAAAATATGAAATAAACTGCTTCATTTTGCTTGGAGTGCAAATAAAATTCCAGAGGATTGAATTAGATCTAAATTGGATTTTAGATTTGACTCTAGAAATATTTGTCAAATACTAGGTGGCAAAAAGAAGCTTGATGGGAGCAGAGGTTATGTGTCTTTGCATACAAAAAGCTCCAGATTTGATACTTTTTTCATCTTCATTTCTTCTTGGAGAATAAGTAGAATAACTGGTGCTTAATACCAGAGAGAGGCTGCCAGTTAAGCAGCTGGGCTCTGGTCTAATGATTCACTCATTATAGTTATTTTGATTACATTTTAGATACTTTTCCCAGAGACATCTCTTAATTTTTATCATTTTTTTAAGAATAAGTGCATAAAGCTGATAGGATGTCCATATCCCAATTGAACCAGGAGAAGCGAAATGAGGGAAAGTAGAAGCATGTTCAATGACTTGAAATACATATGCAGGAGTACAAATGGAAGTTTATATCCAAAAGTGTTTGATTAGAAAACACTTGCCACAGAGGTTTTGGGGAAATCATTCCTTTGTGAAATAACTATATCCTGACCAAAAAAAATGCAAAACTGTTTCTACCTGAGCTCTTTTCCCTCAATTTCTAACTTGCATTGTTTGGAAAATGAGGGCTTTCATTTTAACTGAAAGAAAGATGTATAGTCTTCAGATGCAGTTTGTTAAACAGTTCAGACAATCATCCAACTCAACCCTTCAGTTACAATATACCTTGAATCAGCTGCTTAGTTTATGATATACCTTGAAGCATTTCTACTTTTTTTCTGGCATCACAGAAAAAATTGAGTTTTCTGGGCAACAGTTTCACTTCCACTGTCATTGCTTCATACTCCTCATTGTCTATAGCCAAAGAGCCTTCTATATCCTACAGACATGAAGAAATCAAGAGATTTTCACACAACAGGACAACAAAACATGTCTTGACAGTGGTTTTCCTTTGAATTCTGCAGTACCAGGGTATACATTGAAGATCTGACATTTATGTCCCGTAAATGATAGTGATAGTGTCCCCAATTACGATCCCATTGTACTGCCATGGAATTAAGCATTTTTTTGTATTTCCAACCAATGTGTATCTAGGCTCATTGAATAAGCCACAATTTGGCTGAATTTACTTGACAGTTTATGCAAAACCCCAAATATACTTTAAGACTTGGTATAAAAGGTAACTTAGGCAGGGAGAGAGAAAAAATATTTTAAGAAAATTATTTAATTTTATGCAAGGACGATAACACCCAATATATATAAATATAAATTTTTTGCTAACATACTGCCAATATAAAACTTACTAATACAGTTGTCTATTTAGGGATCTTTCTAACCTAATCTTATTGTCTTGCATGTACAGAGAGCATGGTAAAGGATCAAATTAGATGTAATCAACTGTCATTGTATTATACACATACAATTAGTAAACCATGACATGAATATAAATGCTGGTCAGTCAGACTGTCTCAGTTCATACTGATCTTTCAGAGAGACATCACAATTTGTTCATAGGTCACTTAAGCAAAATTCAGATCTATCTATTCCGTCTCTTTACAAAGAAAGAAAAGCTACCAAACTTTCTAAGGTGGGAAAGAATAAAACCTGCTCAGGGTGCATGAAGGCCTTTAAAAATACCTGTGTTTTTCTTAACATTTGATTTCTCACCTCTGGAAGCTGCAAAATGCACTTGCTAGCCTGAAGACATTGACTTCCTTCAGGACACAAATGAGGGTCCCACATCTTTTGGCTTCTGTGCAAAACAAGACAAGAAGAACACAGGAAACATTTATGCCTATGCTCTAAGAATGAAAAAAAAATAGCAAAGGAAATCCAGTAGCTGGAAAAAAACTTCAGAAGCAAATAGTAAATGCAAGCATCCTTCTATCAAGGGATCTATTTTTATATTATACTACAAAACAGTATAACATTACTTTTTCTTTCAAAGATTTGAAGCATACTTGGTATTCACACAACATTTCTAAGAGAAGAGATGCCTACTCTTCATGCCTTTAGGGAGCTTCATGCCTGTAAGGTTTAAACCTAATCTGTGTGATCCAAGAACAATACTTGAGCTATAAATACCACACAAGCTTTTGATTTCTTTGTAATGTATTCTTGTCCAGTTAATAAATTAGTCCTGGAAATCACTACAACTGATACATGAGCTTTGGGATATCTGGGTACAGACTTAGATTGAAGTTTCAGCTGGCGCATTTTGGGTATGTTTAGCAACCCTACTCAATCTTCAGCCCTTTAAATGATCTGAGCTTAAGCTCCTATCCAGAGTTTATCTATGCCTTAAAATTAAAAATAACTCAGCCCATCAAGGCTGTGAACAAATTCAGAGTGGCTCAAAGTAATCTCTCTCATGTGCAAACGCTGTTGACCTCACACTTAAAAACTGTCCTTTCTGATTAGTTTGATGAGCTGAAGGCTAAACTAAAGGGCGTTGGCAGGGGGTGGGTGGATAGTATTCTTGGAACTGGAAGACAAGTTACGGATGTCCACCTCCATGAGTCCCACATTTGGTTCTAACCCATATTCCTATAAGACCTAGGATGAGATGATAATTTTTCAGTGATGATGTTTTCTCAAAGGCCTCTTATTGACTATTTGCTGCTTATCTCTAAGTGTAATCTTCTTCCTGGAGATCTATACAAAATGTTTTATTTTACTTGCTCTTCCTCTCCTTTTATCTATATTATCTATAGTATTTGGGGTCTGAACTAGAAATGTCTGAATTTCTGATAGCTTTCTGCTGCTCCATATTCCCAGCCTATGCAATGCCCATTATGACTGAGGTCCTCGAATAATGTGTTTGCATTCATGATATTGTAGTATTTTATTTATATAAATAAATAAAATACTACAATACACACACAGTGTATATATATATATATACTCTCTGTGTAAAGGTTTCTCCTGCCAGTTGTGGCCAACTCTAGGGGGTGGCACTCATCTCTGTTTCCTAGCCAAAGAGCCAGTGTGTCTGAAGATGCTTCTGTGATCATGTGGCCAGACAAATGTATACTGAGGAGCAGACACTGTTATTACCTTCCAACTGATATGGTATCTATTTATCTACTTGCATTTTTACATGCTTTTGAACTACTAGGTTGGCAGGAGCTGGGGCAGACAACAGGAGCTCATCCTGTTGCATAGCAGCACTTGGGTCTTAAACTCAGGCTGCTGACCTTCCAGCCAATAACCACTCACACTGTTGTGCCCCTCACACACACACACACACACACACACGACAGGAATACAATATTTAAGATACCTCCATAGATATTATCAACACCCATTATTTCTTTTGCTAAATGCTGTCT
>JANHZU010005516.1:49287-65434 GCA_032468055.1 Acrochordus granulatus | reverse complement strand
CAGTGGAGTCCTGTAGCTCATTTTCCACTAGATGTCCAGGATCCCCAACATCTAGCGCGGTCCTTGTTAACCCGGGCAACGACCTAGTGCCTCACTAGGGGGAATTAAGGACTTAGTACTTTTCCAAGGTCAGCTTCTGAACTCTTTGTTCTCTGAATCAGCAGCCACAAGCACTGACTCTGATTCTTTTATCACCAGTAGCTGAGAGCCTGTAACTTCCTGTACTACAGTTGAAAGTCCAACATCCTTATAGATTATATAATTGTATAAAAATGTCTAAAGCTTGAAAGCTGCCAAGAATCTTCAGAGATTGGTGGCATAGAAATGTGTAAAATAAATAAATAAACATCAGATTCTCCTCTGAATCAGAAGAGCACTAATAGTAAACATAAATGGTGAAAAACTAGAGCAAGTTGGGGAATGTTGCATCCTGGACAATTGTTTACTAAGAATGAGGAAATGGATAGAAAGCTAGGAAGATAGCGACTAGTGGATGGTCTGTTTTGAGGAATGAATATTTTTCAGAAGAAGCTGAAATGGTTCTATAGAAGACTATCTGGTTATGTCAGCAGGAAAATAAAAGTAAGTTTAAGGAAGTAGAGAGAGAATACTTAAGAAGTCTATATAGTTACAAAAAGTGAGGAGGTCAGCTATTGACTGGGAAATAGGAAGTGTGTATTGAGCACATACTGAGTATTTTTCAATATTTATTATTGAAAGTTTCAATAATAAAAGACAATACAAAGTAAACACAAAAAGAAAAAATGAATAGAAAATCACTCTATTGAGATGGGGAGCATATAAATTTAATAAATAAATGATAAAAATAAATAAAAGTGCAAGAAAAGAGAAAAAAAGAAGAACGGAAGAGGAAACAGTAAAAAAGAAAGAAATATTTAAAGAACTGACTTCCAATCTTCATCACAACTACAATTAAACTTAGCAATTCCTCACCACCCCCAGATTAGTTGCAAGTATCCCTTCTTCCCATAACCCATCACTTATCCATATGCAAATCCATAAATAATTAACATTTCAGTTCTGATGTCAGCAAAATTCCATAAAGGGTTCCCAGAATTTTAATAGAAACATACATTATTTTAACTTTGGTCAAACAAACCAATTTTGTACTCTTTCCCTTTGCTTCTAGGAATCTTGATATTTAATTTATTGAGAGATTGTCATCGGATTTGATCTCTCTTGAGATTTCCTTTTTTCTATCTCAAAGGCTTCTTCAACAAACCTCTTTTGTAAATCCAGTAAGGCATAATTATCCAGGTCATTCTCTCAGCATATCATTTATATTTCCACTTTAACTGTCATCGCTCATAATTCAATTTTTTCATTTTTTAGTATGTCAACAGTTCATGTTCTAATTTTTTGCATCATATGAGACTTGGTTTAGCTCTTTATCCTGTAAATCTCCGAAGGTATTGTCTTTTACATTTGTACATTTACTTTTTAATATCTTGTGAACATCATTTCTCCATAGAAGCAAAGATCATTACTGACTGTAACTGCTAGTTTCTGTCCTAATTGTTCAAACATTTCATGAAATGTTTTCAAATATTTTGCCATTTTCTGTCATTTTGTCTCAGTGCTCACCAAAAACAAAAGGCAAGCCTCCTTCTCTCTCCTTTTTGTGCCTGAAATCTTTAATCCCTTGGATTTAAAAATCTTTAATTTCTTAACCTTATAGTTATTTTTCTTTTATTCAAGAATGAAGGTAAACTCACGGATAAATTTTCAAATTTGTCATTTTGAAGTTCACTATTATCCTTAAGGCAGGTAAATAGGTAATTTCCAAAAGTGCTTAGAAAATGAGGTTGGCAAACCAGTGTTTTTTAAAAAGCTCTGCCACAGTTGTGAACATGATGTTCATCTCCCAGGGCTAAAACTTGTAGAAAACCTCTATCCTGTAGTCTCCTCATGAGGAGAAGCCATCTGGAGCACAAGTGGATGATCTCCCATCTTCTCCTTATCCAAAAAGCATCTGTCTATTCACCGTTTCTTTGGTTGTGGCCACAATTTCATTTCTGTTCATTCAGAGATGTGCTATGTTAGGCCCCAAACCAAGAATGATACATGATGATTCATTCATGTGAGTTCTTTATTATTTCACATCTATAGACAAATTCATGTCAGACTGAGCACTCTATTATTTGCATTTACTAAATAAATAAATTTACAATATATTCTGTGAATATATTCTGTCTTCACCCTCTTTTTCTCACAAATAAGATCTGGACTGAGTTGCCTCTTACTCCTCTGGAATGCCCTCTCTCCCTCCTGGGAATCCACCTCCTTACCACATTCCATTATATGCTAGCTTGCCATTCCTGACCCAGAAATCTTTCAAATTTAGTATTGAGGTGGTATGATGACCGAAGATCAAACTGCAAAAGAACCATTTAAAGAGTGAATGGGTCAAAAAGAAGAAAACTGAGAAACTGGTGTTTGTGTAAGGTCCTCAAAAAGAGGCAGATGAAGGAAATATATGAAGTTGTGTATGTAAGTAAGGATGCTGGCATAGTAGAGAATACTATCTAGTGAATAGTATTGCTATAAATTAGATGCTTCTATAGCATATATTTCCTTTCTTTATGCCATGTCTTTCATTTCTTTGGCTTACTATTCCTTTCGGCCTCTACATAACATTGCTTACTCTGAAACGAATAGCATGAAAGCTTGTGCATTACGTGTAAGTAGAGCTACCAAATCTTGCTTGTAAGAACTCCAGCAAACAATTAGCAGTAGCAAAAAGGGAATCATGTGTATATTCTTGCTGTTATGTAGCAGCTCTCTGGATTTTTATAATTCCAATCTGACAGCTCTAAAAATGCATTTGGTAAACTGGCCACACATCCTTTATTTTTATACTTGAAGAGATTGCAATGCTTCTCTTATGGTGGGATGCCACAGGCCATCAGATATACATTTCCTTTTCCATGGGGGCAAAGGAAAACAAAAGAAGATTCACCTTTCTTGAGCAGATGTGAAAAGCTCTGGGGCTTTGCCTGCAGTAAGGCTAGAGATGGTCCAGAATGAATCATCAGATTCAAAACCTCTAATTCTTTGGATATTCCCCAGAGCAGTGAAGGAGAAATGATTGCCAGCCATGGACACAATCTATTGTTCCCAATTGTTAATACTAATAAAGAGGGAAAATTAAAAATGGCAAAAAAGGGATATGTGTGCATGGGTAGGGAGAATTCTTTTTTACCCTGTATGATGTAAGCCCATGTTCTTGGCTTGAGAGTATGCCCCACTGAATAAAACTTATGTCTCAGTAGAAATGCAGATTTATTTTAAGATTGCCTGACTGAGCCTAGAAGGAACCTAATGGAAATGATTTCAGGTGGAGTATCTATTTAGCAAACACTCCAAAACAAAATACAATTGTATTATGTTCAGCAAGACTCACATTTAAGTGATCTGTTCCATACACTTCCTACCACCACCCAAAAAGGAAGAACTGTCAGATCAAATATTTTGTTTTGTGCATCCCATTACCTACGCCATGGTAGTGTAGCTTAGATGTGGGATCAGGCTGGTGTGTATGAATCAGCTGCATAGGGCTCAGAGGGAAATTATTAACACATTGAATTAAATAAGACAGCAATGCATTGTGTTGCTACATCCCAGGAAACCTGCAGAAATTTCATATTTGCTAGTCCTAGCAAAACCAGTCCTGTTGTAGCCTTCTTCCATGTATCAGTGATAACAAAATGTGATTTAGAAATGTTATTTTGGAGAAAAAATGCATCAGAAATCAGATTTCTGGTAGATTGCTTTAAAAAATGAATGACTAACATAATGAGATCAAATTTAGATAAGAACACACAAGAATCTGATCTAACACCATATCTTCTTATCAATTTTTCTTTTTGTTTTAAATAGCATCTGAGGCTTTTATAGCTTTCTGCCTCTTTAAAACCAAACTTCTTTAAATGTGTTTTTAATATATGTTTTTATGTAAAAAGGCTGAAAGAAGGCAATAAACAAACTGAGCTCTGTTGGTGCATAATGAAGTTATCATCCCAATGAAGCTAAACTGCTTCTATCTCGCCCATTTTTACTTCCTCACATTTTTCCACAGCATTTGGAAGAAAATCAATAACATATCATGCACACAATGACACCTGGCAGTTTAATTTCAGAAGGTCTGCAGATCAATAGGTTTAAAAAAGCTTACTCTCTGCAACCCAAGTGTAACTAATGCGAGAAACTGGGCATCTACAAGCTGCCAAGAAAGTGGGAAGATAGTGTGAGACAATATCTTGATATTTATACATGTAAAGAGTTGCTACTGTTTGTGCATTTTTTTAAAGAGAAATTCTCAAGTGACATTTCACTGCTTTGCATTTCTCTTTGGTTAAAATATGAGTTTAAGTTTCTCTGCTGGTATAATGCACATCCATTTACCTTGAGAAAGACAGAAAGGCAAATATCTGTATGTGACACAGAGGCAGGCATGACCTCTTCCTGGCAAAGTCATATGATATAATTAATGGTGAAATGATCATCTGAGAACTCGGAGGGGAGCATCCAAGCTCTTAGACTGGAGAAAAGATTCCTCAGGCACAGAAGGCTCTGATACCAGGGCACAAGGGTGTGCTCAGAGGATTGGAAAAAACAAAACATAAAAAAGTCAAGATGGTGGCTACGATTCCATGATTGAAGCTCCAGTTCTTTTTTTGTATGTTTCATGGTCACGGTCTTGGCTTGTTGATCTTCCTTATAGATGGCCTTGTTGAGGCACCTCCCATTTTTAATGCCATTGATACTGAATTTCATCATGTAAGGTATCATGCTCCAAGTAATATAGGGCCAGGCTGATAAACAATCTTACTGTAACATAAGGTAATGTATTTTAATATTAAAAGTAGTAACTTGATTAGTTTCCATCCATCTCATAATTTTCCATTTCAATTATAGAAAATACACATTTTAGGGAAACTGTGGGGATTATAGGTTGTGATAAAATTAGTGATTGCTAAGTGGAAAATCAAGCAGTCACAATTGTGCTTACAATTTCACTTCAGCTTTTCTTTATATATGAAGACCCCAAATTGCCAAGTAAGCCCAAATGGAGGCAGGAGCAGAGATTTCCAGAACTCAGCTCACACGGAAGCCAAGTTAAAGACAACTCTTACAGCCTTTTTCCTCTACTCATCCATCCTTAGAATGCTTACCCTGGTGCTGGGATAATTAGTAAGAAAAGAATTTATATTTGTATTTACATTCATTGGAGAGGAAGGAATTACAAAGAGTAAGCAGGCACACAAGGGGAAATACATATCAAAAGAAATATGCTAGTTCCAGTTGTTTGCCTAGAAACATGAAGTTCAGAGCAGTGGATTGTGTGGAACACTACATGCACTGCATATTTGGGCACTGGAGACTGGACTCATTAGTGATGGGGTTGGTTACTCACTAAAGCTGTCCATGCTTTGAAACATTTCAGAAGAACTGCTTTGGATCTTGCTTGAGCACATCTTCTCTCTGCTCTCATTAAATAGTTTCTCTAAAGAGTTGCATTAAGATTAATTAATGGATTCCTAAAAGCAGGCTTTTTTAAGGTTGCTTGGGAAGAAGTCTGAAAAAAACAAGCAAAAAAAGCAATTTTAATAAATAGAAGAGACATGCCAGGATCATATGGTGTCCTAAATTTTTGAAGCATGAATAATCCTACTAATCACTATGAGACTGCTCATACTCAGAAGAAAGCAGACTTTCTGGATAGATCAATATTACTGAATATTGAAGAGTTGAATCATATTATTGGTGTCTATAATATGACTGGTTTATTCCAGCCACTGAAGCCTTTTAATGTTCTTCAGAGTCTGTAAGAATTCTGTTCAATTGAAGTAAAAGATATACAGGAACAATGTAAAAGAGGTGAAAATATATCAGTGCCCTAGGCCACTCTTGTATGCAGTATTGGTTTTCCCCCCTTATTTTTAGCAGAAATTATTCAACTAATTTTATAAGATTAGGCTACTTATATCTGATCTTGTTAAACACTGCAGTGGATTGGAACCAATTAATTGTGTAATTCGTAATTCCATATTATTAACTTCAAACTGGCCGTGTTTTCATTGCTGATATGTTGTGAACTCTATTTTTTTTAAAAAGAAAAAAATGACAATTTTCTGGCTATAAAGAACTAGGAGCATTAATGTAATATGTCACTGAATAAGTTGTTTTAACTAAAGAACATTAGGTCATTAGTTTGTTTTTCATTAGGTAAGCAATACCATTTAAAAGGAATGCATGAAATTAGTAATTTTACTTACTTTCGCTTCATGAATCTGTACAGCCAGAAAAATAGAATAAACAAAATTATTTTCAATATTTTCTTTGACTTTTTTTAATATTGCACAGCTTTATCTTATCAAATGTCATTGTAATGGTGGTATTTTCACTTTTCAAATCAAAGAAAGATCTACTATTCGCATAAATTAATAAAATAATCACATATTGTCAGCCACGAACAACCAGGCCCAAACGTGCAGAGTTCAAGCTAACTTTGATTTATTTGATTTATCTTTTATTATGAGCTTCCAAGAGTCATTTTTTGAATTTGTTTATATATAAATTTGATAAATAAATAAATAAATACTTTATTGTGATCTGCCAATAATACAGGAATCTCTTTAGACTGGCAGCTTTTACACTGCAACTCCAAATAAGGCTGTATTGTATTTCGGAAGGGTCAGACCTAGCCCTCTTATGTTTATGTAGTGACCCCATGCTTCAGTCATCCTCTTTGCTGGGATGGTTGCTCCCCAAAATATATAAAGATGGTTGCTCCCCAACATGCTCAGTCAAATATATAGACACATATATATAAATAAAAACAGCCTTGGGGACCAACCATCAATGAGCTCAATCATAGAGGCCATATTCTTGTGTTCTGGCCATAGCACACAGTAATCAACTGGGTGTTTGAAGTACAGCAGGCAAACTAGATAGAACCAGTTTACCAGTCCCAAGGTATATAGAGGTGAATGAAGGGCACAACAGAGAAGGTCCACATGGCTCCTTGCAATGGAAGAACATTCCCACCAGTGATTGCTTGCACCTAGTGGAGTTTTATTCACTACTATTCACTTCATTGGGAACAACTGCTCCATTTATAACAAGCTTTGTCTGTTGTGCCCTGAACTTTTCTATGTGGAAACTCTGTTCCCAGATTAGTTTATGACCTACCTCTGGACTGCATCCTGATGGTACTTCTACCCACTGCTTGGAACTTTGCTTCCTGGGAATTTGACTAAGTTTTAGACCATTTGAGCAAAACCAAATTGCTATTTGTATATTAGTAGGCTCATTTATCAAATGCATCTATAAATATAACAAGTAAAATAAATAAAACAAAAATATAACATTAATAAACAATATAAAACAAAAATATAACAATATAAATATAACAAGTAAAATAAACAATAAATATAACAAGCACTTCTCAATAATAATTGTATCTATTTGGTATATGTCTATTAAAGTGTTATGTTCAGTTCAAAATTTATATACTCATTTATCAACATAATCTGTTCTAACTCAAATATAATTTAACTCCTTTTTTCCTCCTAGCTACTATAAAAATCTAAGACCACAAAGTACAATAAATGTTTCTTTTAATCATTTTCTTCGAAAATAATGTAAGGATTCATTCAAAACTTTTTGAGATGGTTAATGTAAATGTATTTCCTCTGCATTTTATTATAAAATGCCAGTTGGGAAAGTAATCCATGCAAAAACCAGTAAACAGCATGTCATCTTTGCAGCTGTAGTTTGCCCTTTATTCTATGGATTGCTAGCTAATTCGTGTAGCATATGAAATTAATCACTCAATTCCAACTTCAGATCTTGTTCATACTGCTGCAGTAAGCAATATAACAAGCTGATTGTTAAATGTTATGGTCACATGGGCATTTTTTTTTAAAGAAAAGTCACATTCATAAGCATAAAAAGGAAGCTTAGCCTCTTTAAAAGGGCACAGATTATTTCAGCAACTGGATTAATAGCAAGGCATGTTAATATAGATTCATATTCATATTCTGCTACCAAATTTAGAAAAGAAGGAAATCTTTGAAGACAAAGTAGAGCTAATTTGTCAGATTTTTTTTAGTGGAGTCATATGGAGAAGAATAAATATACAAGCTGAATGTCTGCTTATCCAAGCTGAATGTCTGCTTGTTTGCTTCCTCTTCCCCTGCTCAAATTTACAAGTCATACAGCTGCCTACCTATTTTTCCTTGACTATTTCTTTGTCTGTTCTTTCTGTATTTTCAGCTGTACCAGTAAAAAAAATTGTATATAATACAGTAGAAATATTTTTTTCCCTAATTAAAGCTGATTAAAGCTCCATTGAACCATATCTGAAGGATAGCAATGGAAACATAATAAAACAAATTACAGAGATGTGCAAGAGTGGTCTGCTGTGCATTGCTTGTTTCTGGATGACATTAGCAGGTGATGAACTGACCTGCAGGGACCAGATTGATTCATTTCCTTCTAACAATGAAAACAGGAAACCAACATTCCATTTCCTGCTTGCTATCTGATCAGTTGGCCCATGGAGGAAGTGGTTGAGGATCCTGGAAGCTTTATGTGCTACATCCTTTCTAGCCATGAGTCTCACGCTGTCTGTTAGCTGCAAGCTGGCTATTGATATTGCACTATAGAACCGATAGTACAATGAATGCTATCTGAGTTTGTAATGGGTAAAAAAGCTTTAAAAAAGTACATTGACCAAAGATTATTATAGAATTAATCTCATTAATATACTTGTATTGGAAAACATTTATTTTATTAATTAAATTTTTAATTTTAAAATTATTAATTTTATTATTAAACATGATTTTAATAAAGTATGCAATGAAAGAGAGAGATGCATGCACTCTGTTGTATGCTTTGCATACAGATAAGTTAATTCCTGTATTTCATGTTTAAGACTGCATAGACCACCAGGATAGAAGGGGTAGTAGGCTAAAATGGCAAATGATTTGATTTCTGGATTGCGTTATAGACAATATAATTATTAGAAGATCTAAACAATCAGCTTATACACCAATTTAGTGACAAATATTTGAAATTTAAAGCATAAATTGCAGTATTAATTGGCATAACATTTAGGAGAGCATTTGTTAGTTCTATCGTGCTGACTTTTACTCCTTTATGAAATCTACACTTCATTTATGCCAACTTTATTATTTATACAAATAATAGAAATAAAAACATTAAGAAATTAAGAAGCAATGAATTTTCTGCAGTATGACTTACAATCTATTTAATGACAAGGACCATTATGTTCTAAACTGTATTGTATCAAAAGCTGTGTCCTGATCTCCAATGTGGAATCTTCAAATTAATGATCTGCTTCTGACTATATTCAGATATACAACCTATTTTAAGAGCATTTGTTGTGGTTACTATTTTTTACATTTCATTGTAATCATACCAAAGTTATCTATGTAAGTTTTTACTCTTATGCTGCTTTCCCAGTCACCTGAAACTCTGGAGCTACTCATCTGTATATAATAGAAATCACATCTACACAGGATGCACTTTCCTGGCTGAAGAATTCTGGAAGTTGAAGTCCATTCTTCTTAAAAGTTGCCAAAGTTGAACACCCCTGGTTTATTTGCTAGAATTGTATCTCATCTTTCATTTGGGAATTCAAAACACTTCCTCCTTCTATGCTTTTTCACTAAAACATGAGGTAGGTTGGGCTGAAAGAGAATGATTGGCCCATTCATCCTGTGAGCTTCCATGGCTAAGGATGGACTAGAAACTAGGTTTCCCTTAGTACCACACCAGCTGGCTGTCCTGGAGCACTCAAGGAGTAACTTCAGATTGTCATGAGGAGGTTGTAATGGTTCTTACAGCCCATATTGTGACACCCTCAGCAGAGTTTTGGGTACCTTTCTCTACAATTTTTTTCAAGACTAATAAAACAAGTTCTATAGCTTGTCAGTTTGGGAAGTAGCTTATACTGATTCCAGTTATTTTTGCACTGTATGTGTATGCACAGGGTAGCTTTTCATCCTGCTATTGCTTCATTTATTTTTGATGGTGATTCTAAATTTAGAAATCAGACCTTTGACAAGGAGGAGTTAATTTGCTCCTAACTTTCTCCATCGATTTCCTCCTGAAATATTTAAGACTGTTTCTACCATTAGGCAGTGACCTGGCCTCTGCTTCTTAAATGTTTCCACACCCTCAAGGGCTGATTTAAGACATTTCTGTGTATGGAATTAGGGAAGAGGGGTTCTTATTTGTCTCAGGAAGCAAAGTATCTTGGATTTGTTTCACATGTGCAAAATCAAAACAACCAAAATGCTCAAAATAGTTCAGCCTTGTATATATTCTTTTTCTGAGGTTTCAAAAACAAAGGAGGGAAATATCATAAAAAAATCTACAAGAGGATTTTCTCTGCATAAGTGTGCATGTATTATAGTAATATTAATTTATTAATACATCTAATTAACAAGTGATGGTATGTTCATCAAAGCAGAATTATGGGGCTTTACCACAGAGGTTTAATTTCCTTGTAGTTTTATGTTCAATTCACTGTAAACATGCTTTCCTAGGAGTATAACTTCAGTTACATTTTCTCCTCGTAAGATAGAAAGGTTAAGGAAAAAGGAATTGTCACAATGACAATAAGGAACTGGGCAGGAATCTGAAGTTAATATACTGTGTATTCCATAATTGTACAATGTCATTATCCAGGCATCATCCACTCAACATGAATTATTAGTTCAAAAGGGGTTTGCAGGGGGCAAATGAATATGTTTAGTGAGTTCTGATTAGATGAATTTACAACCAATAGGTGCTTTAAATTTTGTAGGATGTTGTGGGCCACAGATTTACCTCAAGATCATTGGGGAAAACTATCATCAATAACAGTTCCACATACTGTACAAAGTGAACTGAGAATTAATTCTTATTTAAACAATGTAATAAAAGAATCTGCTATAATAACCAAGATCTACAAGTTAGATTATGAGGCACAGAGCAGTCTGGTTAGCACATATGATTCAGTTCCCCAAGAGAGGACTATGGATGGACACACTGCTGCTCCACTATCTGTCTCCTGAGATACTTTATACTGCCTAATACTGTTCTATCCATCATGTTGGCCTTTTGATTTAAACATGATGCATTCAGGATTACAGAGGAGGAAATTGGATAAGTTCTTAAACTCTAATTTAAGTGCATAGATGTCGAAAAGCTTGGAGGTGACCTTGAAGAAAGAATTTAATGACTGATATGTAAAGACTGATATGGGAAAAGAAGGGGCTGAGCCAAGAGTGAAGAGGAGGATCAATTTTGAGTCTCTGTTCATACACAAATGCTAAAGGTCCAATCCTCATGAAGATCATTATGCTTATCTGGGAAGTCCAGGTGTTCGGCTGGCTGTTGGAGAAATTCTTCTGACCTTGTAACTTCAACAAATCTTTTAGAATAGAAATGAGCTGTCTGGGCTTGCTTCTTTGAGCTTAACAATAGTTACCCTGGACAGACAGAAACAGGGTGAAGGAAAAAACTCAAGAGATTCTCTGTTAGGCTTTCAAGGTTCTGCTGTTGTACCCTTTAACAATCGAGTTCCAACAGTTCATATGTTGTCTGTTTCATGACCTAATCTACTCTTGAAGGCTGAAGAATAAGAACTGAAAGTTCTCTGTAAGCATTGTCTGCTAAGGAAAACAAAAACTTGACAAAATCATCGTCTATGGCAGATAATTGCTGAGACCAAAAAAAAGTCAAATTGTGTTAGGAAGAAAATAGTGCAATTATTACTGCAATACCATAATTTATGTATCTCTTTTTCTAATTTTTCTGGACACCATTACACAGTAGAACTGGAATCCTTATTGGTTCTGTTCAGTTATGCCAGTTCATTTTAGGCCTTTGATCAGACCTAGTCCAAGATATTCTTAGACATTCAAGATATCTAAGGCGAATGCCAAGACAGCTATCCTCCCATTCGTTGCTCAGCATTCAGCTGGATTGGAGATGAATATTAATGTATTGTTAGAAATATAATGGCATATTTAACTGAACTTGAGATTATGGGAAGAGGAGGAATCATGGGTAGAACAAGTTTCAAGACCAGCAAAAACAAATTCAATTGCTGTTGTTAGTAGAGAAGCAGAGCAGGCTTGGCTCAAGAGAAATGGCATTTGGCACCTGAGGTGTTGCCTCATTTTGTCTGATGATAAAGCTACCCTGTATAAGCTTTTGGGATTGTAGATGATGTATCAGAGCTTCAGAGTCAAAGGAGAGCCCTACTAGAAATACTGATGCTCGTAGTTGCTCACTTGGTACCTCACTGAATACTGTCTTATATTTTTGAAGATTTTTTGTATTCTACCCAGAGTCATATTGTTTGAGTTGAGTGCCCATATAACTGTCCTAAACAAACAATAAATGCCTCAGCTCCAGGGGTTTGTTTCTAGCTTTTTTCCTCCCACTTTTAAAAATCTATCAATATGTTGGCTGTTCTTTTTAAGATCATAGGAAGGCAGCTGAAGTTCAGGTACACTTATGCAATATTTCTGTTTGGCCTCATCAGGTTGCATTTTATGGCTTTCTCTGAACTTTTACTTCATAATCTATTAATGTTAATTCTGTTACTGAACACAAATCTGCATTTGTGAAAGTGAGTGCTAATGCTACATTCCAAAAACAAAACTTCAAGACTCATGATAGGTAAGGGATTATCATTAGAAGATTTTGGTTATCTGAAAAGGGCAGTATATTATTTTCCTTATTTCATTTTTGGCACTATAAAGATGGGGGGAAGAAGTGTTTGAAAGTACACAAAGTGAAAGATCATACAGTTTCTCGCAGTTGCTATTTATAACTATCTTTGCTCATATCCCCCTATTTTGTGATCATTGGATATCAGTCATTTACAGGTAGTCCTTGTTTAATGACCACAATTGGGACTGACAATTCAGTTCATGCTAAGTAAAACTGCTCCTATGCCTATGATCATACTTCAACTTTCTTTTATAGACCCACAAAGGTCATACATGTAAGGATTGGTCATAAAGTTACTTTTTATCACTATCATCACTGAGAATAGTTACTCAATGAGGCAGTCACTAAACAAGGAGTCTGGGGGTAGTCAGTTTCAAGATGCCTATTGGAGACAGTATCAGACTACATAAACCAACAATTTGATTTAGCATGATGCAGCTTTATATAATTCACAAATGTCATCTATTCTGATGCTGTACACTGAAAAAAATGACTAACTCAGTGGTGATATTGGGTCTAGCATGGCTATCAGAGAATCACAACATTTCTGAAAGTGTACAAACAAAATTCATGTTTTTGAAAGTTGCTCAGTACTTGCTCAGAGGAATCTTCAAGTATTTGGTTTTGTTTTGTTTTGGATATTTAGCTGCAGGGATCAAAATAATACTATATAACATAAGGTTCTTGAAAAAATTTAAAGCAAAGAAGAAAACATTAACTGATGACATTAAAAGTAAAAAGGGAGATCATCCTTAACATTTTCTTCTCCAGCTTGTTTTCCCAATCTGAACTGGATTTTGAAGTTGCTATTTTCCCTCTCAACTAAAAAAATTGCTATTTACTCAGGATTTTATTTTCCCCATTGCAAGTAAACGCAGCTTCAAGTGGCAGAGATATTAGAGGAAAACATTATGGCAAAATGCATAAGTTAACTTCCTGTGTGATGCTACACTGATTAAAACTGCCTTAAAACTTGTAAGTTGGAAGTTCTTATCACACAGATGTCCCATATCTCAGCTGAGTTAGCCCTTAAATTGTAAACTTATAAGCATATCTGAGGATCTATAATATTTTTAAAGCAATGAAGGAAATGGAAAATGACTTCTCTGCCAAGTTAAACAGGTGCTTGTATTATTTATAGATAAGTACCCTAAAGGATGCAATGTTAGTTTCTGAAGAGTATGAAGAAAAAGCATATGCTGACACACAAAATGTATTGCTTCTGTTTCTAGTCATACAGTGATGTTGTAGGAATACAGTATATGGTGCTTCCCCCTCAAAAAAAATCCATAAGCCATCCTCTTAAAAGAGGAGGAGGGGGAGGGGGAGGAGAAGGAGAAATGAAGCATGGAATGCTTTTTCTAAGAGACAGGAATTACCCTATAGCAATGCAGAGTCTAAGTCTACTAAAATGAAAGGTTTAATGAAGTCCTGAGAATATTATGGACAACCAAGAAAATTAACACTCATTGGATCATAAAATAAATCAACCCGAAGTTCTCACCTGAGGCACAAATACGCAGGCTCAAATTACCTTACTTTGGATACTTCCCAGTATCTGAGAAGTCTATTATGCTAGGAAACATGGAAAGAAAGAAAATAAGAAAAAGATGACCAGCAACAAGGTTGACTTATTCACTTACAATGGCATTGGGTGCACCATTGGAAGACCTGAAGGACTGGGTTAGGGCAGATCATCATGGAGAAAATTTATCTATGCAGTTGTAGTTGCTAAGGATCGACACTGGCCTGATGGCACATAATTGAACAATCAATGAAGAATTAGCTTGGGCTTCCCAATATTTTTGGTCAGGTTAGCACATCTGTGAAATAAAGGACTGTTGCTGCTGTTAAAGAGTAAGTCTCCTCATGATCAGAAGAATAAAACTCTGATTACCTGAGAGCAAACTGCAAGGAATTATTATTGTTTCAAGATCTAGACTGGTATTAGCATTTTATCAGCTATGCTGTCTCCTAGAGCTTAACTATAGTTATTCATGCACCAAGCCTCACATTTGATATCTTGTAACCTGCTCTGTAGGAATATAGTGTTCCCATATCAACTGCAATTGGGACTGGTGATTCCATTGCTAACCAATGTAGTCATAAAGTGAAATGATGTCAGTTTGTCAGGTCCGGCTGCAGTCATTAAACAAATTCCCATGGTCATTAAATGCAATGTCACACACTGTGACTTCTGACTTGCAACTTCCTGCCAGCTTCCCCACTGACTTAGCTTGTCAAAAGCCAGCTGTGAAGGTCGCAAATGGGGACCACATGATTGTGGGACCTTGCAACTGTTGGAACTTGTGTACCAGTTGCCAAGCGCCCAAATTGCAATCATGTGACTATGTAAATGCTGCAATGACTGCACCTTTGAGGACCTTGAACAGTCATTGGACAAGTGGTCAGTAAGAAATTATTGTATTCCTGTATTTGCTTTGAAAGCAGATCTTGGTAGCTCAGTTGCGGAATAGAAATTTAGTAAGGCACATGTTGTATCTTTGATGAGGGCACCTCCACCCTCTAAACACCTTCCACCCTGAAACTCAAGACGCACTTAATGTTCTCTTGAAGACTTTCTGTATGACATGTAGAAAATATTGGTTTTATTTTGTTCAACCTCCTGCCTTTTCATATGAATGTTTCATATTGAATGGAAGTACTATATTATTTTTATTATTGTCTTACAGAACATTGTTGTGAACTGTTTGGGATGTATCTCCATAAGAAGCAGGATGTATTTTTATAAATTTATGTTAATTGCAAATTCCTTTGATAGCTGATTTGAACCAGTGTGGCAATTCTCTTTGTCCTCATTTTGCACTGTATTTTGTAGAAGACTTTTACACAGGCTGTTTTATTTATTCAAAGAATATTATGTTCAAAAGTTTTGAGCCTGCCTCGACAGAATCTCTGCATACATCAAAATCTTAAAAATGCATACAGATCTATAGGCAAAAGAGTTGTTTCATGCAAGTGCAAAATACTGATAATCTACATTTACACTTATGTGCAACTATGACTTGAAAACATGAGTGGGAGAAGCAGGGAACATAGCTGAGGAGAAACTAAGAGGCACAATCCTAGTATCTCCTTCATGCAAAAATGCACTGTAATATGTAACATGAGTTTGAGTAAACCTTTCTCTGTGATAACTTATCTTCCATAGTGCTGTGTATAAGGGATAACAGAACAAAACTAATGTAGCAATTTGCTCCAGTTGGCAATTGCTAACATATAGTAGTTAAAGAGGTGAATTTCTTCATATCTATTTATATCTATTTATACTTATGAATATACAGTGGAGGTGAGGAATAGATTTAAGGGATTAAATCTGGCAGACAGAGTACCTGAAGAACTATGG
>JANHZU010005516.1:20487-33972 GCA_032468055.1 Acrochordus granulatus | reverse complement strand
TGTAGTATTTCAAGGACTACTTGGTAGGAGTGGAAGTCTGAGATAGTCAAGTATCAATTAAAGTCAGAGCTCATCATATGATGCATAATTATTTTTACTCACATAGCAATAACTGCAAAAGCAAGCTATGTTATAAGAGATCATTTACTCACAACAGTCAGTACAAATTACATAAAATAATTCAGATATTTTGTCAATCTATCTGGTTATATTGACCCCTTTCCCTTTAACAGATACATAGTACAGTACTAGAAGATAATCTATTCTCCATCATTCTGTTCATATATTTGATCTCCTGAAACCTGTTTATCTCAGAGTATACTGAATCCAACTCTTTAATGGAATAATTATTCATTTGATGCTTCTGAGTTCCATGTGACAACTCATTTCTCTAAAACGTGTTGTTCCAAGGCAAAGCAAGATAATGTGAATGTTGACCTTGTTTTTCAAACTCTTTCAAAGTTACACGATTAGATATTCCAATGTAACAACAACTTTACTGTGGCTAATAACATGCATGCTATGCTGAAAATTTCTTCTATATTTTTTGATCAATTTCAATCAACTTGACAGAAAATAAAAAGGCAGGTTGCCCTTATCATAGTTACATAGTCTCTGAAAAGAGTGTGTGAATATCCCACATTAGTGTCCAATTGTTTCTCCAATGAACTGTTTGTTCCCATTGTTCAATCCAAGAGAACAACCATGGAACAACTAATAGGCTTTTTAAGATCATGAAGTAAATAATATCAAAGAGACTGAAAAATAATAGTAGTATGACTAGCAAATAAAACAAAAGCATAGAAGTAGAAATTGATTTTTAAAAAATCCTCTTAAAATCCAATTCTCATTTTCCTAAATGTAAGTATATTTAGATATAGTATTGATGTGTTTGTCTGAAACAGTCACAGAAATGAAGGGGACCATATAAGCTGTTAAGTCCAATCCATTGCTCTGTCCAGAAATACAACTTAAACCAGTCTGACAATTCCCTCCTCCTCCTCCTCCTCCATACATCCAATAAGGAGAACTCAGAACTTTCCTCAATAATTGGTTCAACTCTTATCAATTTGTTTTTATAGACTGAGCACCAATTTTCTCACAAATTCCCTTGAACCCTTCTTTAATGTAACCCAGTTCTATGATTTCACTGCAGAATAAATCTAAGTTTCTTTTAATACTTAGTTTGATTGTAGAAAAATCCTAAGTTCCCCTTCAGTTATATTTTCTGCAACTTCAACCTGTGTAGTTATCAAGGTTGTCTTTATAAGATTTGCATACTAACTCCCCAATCATATAGATTTATTTCTCTTCATCTCTCATTTCTTCAAATCTTTTTTATAAAAATATGGTGCTCAAATAAGATATGGTATTTGAGATGGGTTTTTATCAATCATAATTCCAAAATTATGTTATCAACCATAATTCCAACATTTTTTTACACATCCTCAGACCAAAAACAAAACCAGTGGAGTCCCACTTTGAAATATTGTTGAGCATTCTCTGCATATGATATTCTAGTAAGACATGCATCTTTCTAAAAATATGTCATCCAACTTTATTAATCATAATATCATGTTTTAATGAAGCAAGATATATTACATCTATAACATCCCCACAGTTTACTAAGGGTTTGGCATCCTATGGTGGCCTGCTTCTTCATTCATTCTCCAGGATTTCTGAAAATACACATTTCACTAGGCAATTGTAATGAGGAAGATAAAGATGGGGCTTCCTGTTGGTTGTGGGGGGCAGGAGGGGAATATTCTTGCTCAAGTTTGAATTATATTCTGTCGAGTCTGATCTGGTTTCCTCTCAGAGAAAACTCACCCAAAATATAAATCAAGTAAATCACCTTTTTATTTGTTACCAGTCCTCTTTTGCTAGAATAATTTAAGTCCTTCTTCACAATTATTTTCTGCTTTTTTGGTTGACTGCTCAGCTGGTCACCAACAAAGGTGCTGTTGTTATTCATTGTTTCACTTATTTTAACCTAGATGCTCTCAAACTGCCAAGTTCATATTATTGGGTTTCTATGTGAATGTATGTTTTGTGTGTGTGTATTCATACATGCAGTGCAACTCCTGCTCCTTTTTTATTGCTATGCTTCCTTTTAAATAAGTGTTATCCATCAATTGCTGTTTTCCAATTATGGGAGTTATCCCAGCACATCTCATTAAATCCTATTATTTGTTCTTTAATAAGAGTTCAAATTAATCTTCTTATTGTGAGCATTAGTTTGTAATAAAGGCCATGAACCAGATGATTTCTTGATGTTTGATCATGTCACTTAACAGGCTGTAATATACAGTTACTTTCTCACATATACCTGTGATGGACAAATTGTTACCTGAAGTTCTTACTTATGGATTTCCATCTCTAAAAGCTATCTAGATTCAGTTTAAAATCCTTCAGACAAGCTTCCCATGCTTCACCACAACACTTTTTTTCCCCACAATTTGTGAGGTGTAATACTTTGGGTGAATAATTTGTTCCCACATAGATGAACAGGAATTGACACCTGAAATAGCTTTAATGAGTCTCCATCACATTCCAGTTCCCTGCTCCTAGGAGACAGAACACTTCATAAACCAGTAGGGCTGGCTAGCACATTTTATCTTCTGTTTCTCCTTGTACAAAATGACCAGCTACTGAAATTGTCATCTTTGTCTCTTAGCTATTTAGGCCTCTGGCCTTCATCTTTAGTTTATTTCTTGGACACTCAAAGTCTGTTTCTGCAAATGCCTGAAAGCTATTTTGAAGTGGCAGTTGTGCAGAAAATCTTGTACATCTATTATTTTTAGTTATCACTCTTATCCAGTGAGCTTGCTCCTTTGTTTGACTCTCTTCTTTGTGAAGAGATGCTTCCTTTGTCAAGTCCTGTTGCAGTAGCTTCTGTCTTGTATTTAAAAAAAATACCTTTCTTGTGAGCTGGCATGGAGGCATTCCCTGCTCTAATTGTCATTCCTTTTCTTCAAGTGCTGCTACAAGCCTGCACCTCCTACAAATATATGTCAAATAATTTTTTTCATATGGGAGCACAACATGCTATCAATATTGCCTGGCACATCAATTCATCTTCTATTAATTAAGTTAGCATCAAAATAGAAATAATTGTATTTCTTCTTATTCCCCCTTCAGATTCTCAAATTAGACAAATAAACAGAGTTTGCTTAAAGGGAAATATGTTAAGAACCTCACTCTTAAAATTCTCACTGAATTCCCTTGATACACTCCTGTTAACTATAGATTTTCTTATTTACTTAGTCACTCATCTTTAGATATATCAGAAGATACAAGCTATTAATGGGAGGTATGGATAAAAATTATACATAGACTTGAGGACTGTAAGACTATAATTATCAGACATAGTCTTCTTCTGAATACCAGGTCTTTGTGGATGTTGGAATGATATTACCACATTTGTCTTATTTAACTCACAGAATCAATTAATTTTTAGATGTTTTTTCAAGTAATTCTAAGAATTGATATGAATGTTTCTACCACATTATTAAATGGCCAATTCTGTAAGGGATTATTTTGGCAAATTCATCCATGCTTTACATTGGGACAGGGTCACTAAAGACAGGCTTTAAAGATGATGGTACATTATTAACACAGCTTTCCATAATTTTTTCCTTTTAATGTTAAGAGACATCCATCATTCAAAGAGCATTTGAGAAGGTTTAGCTTATAAATCATTTACAGAAGGCAACAACTTCAAAGGAAAGAAGCATAACAGAAAATAGTATAATATATAACTATTTGCATGATTCGAGAATAATGTCTTGCAAATGCTAATTTCTTAACTATATATTATAATGCATAATTTTATTGCATATTTTTATTTTGTTTTTATGCTGTGAGCTACCCAGAATTAAATGGAATTGGGCAGCATCTAACTCAAATAAAATACATTCTAAAAATTAAACCACTGCACATGAATTTTTTAAAAAAGAAGTCCATCCTTATAAAAAAATTTAAAAAATCACATTGATGTCAAACAGATTATTCAAACTTTACTGAACTGCATGTAAATTGTGACATATGATAATAAACTTATATCATGAAAAAATTAGCTCAAGATAGTTGTGTCTTGGCAGATATTTAATTATCTAATATAAAATCAGTGTCCATTTAGAAGAAAAATATTTAAAAAATGCAATACAGTAAAAAAATCAGTTAATTCATAGATATGTACATGTCTATGTGAGATGCATGAGAAACCAAATCCAGTTAAAACTGGTCAAGTCTCAGTGTCACTGAAATAACAGAATGGAATGCTATAGTTAGTAAGATGCAGAGCACAATATGCTTGTTACCGAATGTGTAGGATTTTTCTGCATGTGTACGAAAGCTATACATACACAATATCGTTACTTATCTGGGAATAATCCCCTGTAAACCCAATGAAATTACTTCTGACTAGACATATATTGAGCTATACTGGTAAGTAAGAAAGGAACCTTAGTCCTCTGGTGAAGAAAAGCCATCTTAATCTTTCAATAGAAGATAGAATTCATACTGAAAAATCTATTGGTCTTTTTCAAAAATATAGTCCCCTTCGCCCCAGTAGGATTTCAGATATGGCTGTAGATTTTTCACGCTGTTTTGCTACAACTTCCTCTACTTATTGCTACATTTATTATAGGGGTCTAGATAGACCTGACAAAAAATCTGGGTATTTTATAGGTCAATACTGGCAAACTAGGATTAATTCTCAAGGTGGCACAAAATATTTTTCCCCAATTTTCTCTTCTAAATTTCTAGAAACCTATATGAAGAAAGGATAAAATTATGGTATTAAAAGTAACATAACAGCATACCTTCTCCAAATGAAGTTGCCAATCTCAACCAGTAAGCTTCAAGATTGAAGGAATGGTATGGCTATTTTGTATGGAATTATATGTTAGACTCACTGGTTTTATTTTCACATTTTAACTCGAATGGACTTTTATAATTTGACACATCATTTTAAAAGCCAGAAGACCACGGTCTTGAAAGCTCTTTAAAAATATATTATAAAGTATCTTTGGAAAACTTTGCTTTGAAGAAAGATCTATTCCTTCAATAAATTAATAGTGCATATATAAATGGGAGGTAGACTCTTTGGTTCTTTGGAGACATTAACAAGAAAGAGATTCTCCTGTTAAAGAGATAGATCACTTCTTTGTGAGAGGCCAAACTATCGTTCTCTCAAACAAAGTAGTACAAGATAGTTTCTTCCAGAAGTTTAGCACTCAACCAGTCTGAGTGCAAAGTTCATATTATAATGAAAAAAGCAGGACTTTTTCCTCAGAGCCTTTAAAAAAATCCCACTGTAATTTACTACAGCATATGTTCATTTTAAAAAGGGATTATGCAAAACTTTGTTTGGTATATAAGCATCCTAGCTTTGCATAAATTTCCTTTGATTCCTGTAAGGCCAAATAAAAATTATACATTCACCTAAAAAGTTTAAATTACTATGACCAATTCCATCACTGACCCATCTCAAGGCAAAAATCTCCAGTTGGACAAAACAAAAGAATGCCTAATTTGATGAAAGAAGTCCAGGTTTTTTGTTCCTTCTTTCTCTGGTGTTTTAATTCACATCTTGGTACCTACTGTCTCTGAAAAACACCCTCAGTGGGCTTAGAATTAAAATGCATTTACATATTTATCCCATTTCATAATAGCACACTTGCACTGGAATGTATTAAACTGAAGCATCCATTTTAATGCAAGCTTTTAACAGTCTCAGTATGGCAATAGTCTACAATCTGGTGGATAAATATGCCACAAATGACAAATTAATATGCGCTGGCCTTCATCAGCAATGGAGACAAATGTTATTCTAATATTTTGGATTCAACTCAGTTTTGTCTGTCTAGGGAAAAGCTGATATAAATGGCTTATCGCTCTACAATAGAGAGGAACCAAGTGCCCTCTGTTGAGAAAAGAGTGAGCTGCATGTGACTCACAGAAAGGCTAAAGAGGTATAAAATTCAGAAAGAAATGGATTGTATTAAACTGCCAAAACCACTGAACTGCTTATACATAAAAAGAAGTGTGACACTGAAAGCCCAGTGGGACTCCTGTTTAGATGGGCCAGGAACTGTTATTTTCTGCCAAAGGATAATCTCTTTGCAATGTACTAAGTATTCTCACTTACGTCACTTCACTTCACAGGTATTGGGGGGGGGTATTTTCCTTCGGATCAGAAAAAAATAGAATTCTTAATCCTCATTGAAAATTCTTGGAGTCTTTAACTTTACGAGGAGAAACTAAGTGATAATTATCTGCACAATCATTTTATTTCCTTTCAACATTGCACAACTTTTTTGGGAAGGCACAATATAAGTGACCATTCATCATCTTTCTTCTACCTATGCAATGTGATATAATATAACAAAATACTAATAGGCAGGATGGTTGTCAAAAAAAATCAAGATGGTGGCTGTAAGCTTATGATTTAAGCTCTACCCCTTTTAACATATGCCATAGACATAAAAAGGAGTAGGCTTTATTCACATGGTTACAATCACTTTCTTGACATTTTTGACACTTCCCTCCTCGACACCAAGGAGGGTGTCCAGATGCTTCTGGACCCTGTCTCTCAAGAGCTACTCCAAGTAACATCCTTAAACTTGAAAGCATTACAAATTAAGGCTAAATGGTAGGACACAATTTCATCAGCAGGTACAAAGTGCAGCAATAACATCAGGATTATCTTGCAAAGTCACAGACAAGGTGGTTGATATTTTGAATCAGGTTTTTCAGAAGTGAGCCAAGAAAAAAAAGGGGGGAAAAGAATTTATTGGGTCATGGTAAATGAAAAGGAGTCATAAATTAAAGCTGAAGATTCTCCTTTCACAAGACACAGAGCTGACAGCATGGAGAACTGAAAAGCCAATTTAGTGAAAAAAGAGCCACCCACTCTTTCAGATTTGAATGCCACTTTTATCAATATTTTAGGTGGAGATTTTGTTTTTCTTTCCAGGCCTAATGAAGATATAGCATGCTCTATTAACTGCCTGAAGTTTTTCAGACAGCCAGAGTAACCCCAATGGTCAAATTCATATCAACCTTTTAGCGTGAGAAGATTAATTCAGAAGTACAGTACTGAAATTTAATACATAGTTATAGCCTTCTTTGGAGTTTTCCAGCTTTGAATGTATCACTTTTTTCCTGGTACAACTATCTTATGTTTTTTTAAGTTCCCTTAATTACATGCATCCAAAAGATACCCATAACAAAGCAATGCATATGTTTAACTGAATAGATCTGAATGTATGTCTTTTAAAAATATATTAATCAACTAAAATGTGTTTGATAGCAAAAGAAATGGCCGTGATTTAGTGAAAGATTTTGCACCATTGCTGAATAATATCCCTAGGGAAAGGGATCTCTGTGCCCTTTTTTAAGAATGATATGGGATACTGATGGACCTTAAGGTGACCATCAATGATGGTCTTTGTGTACTTTTGTTCCTAACAGACATGAGTATTCAACAAGGTGTTCATTCCCTTCTGATGCCATGATTTTCCCCAAGCGAGGGACAGGCATTTATTTTGGGATTCAGAAGGGAAATTAACATAAATTTCTACATAATTTAATTTCTGATGGAACAATTAATTTAAAGAAAGCAAAAATGTTTAAAAAGGAGAGACAGAGAAAGAGAGATACTAAGAAATATAAATTATTTCTGAAAATCCAGGATAGTTTATGTCAATGTGTTGAATAAATAAAAATGCTTAGCTTAATGAACCAGATTTAATAGAATCTATCACAAATTATCTCTCTTATGAAATAGTGATGAATTAATTTCAGGAATATTTGTGGGACTTTCCACCACAGTTTCCAAAAAAAAAATAGCATTGAGATTCAAAATATTTATGAAAATGGGTTTCCCCCATCTTTAAACATGAGTATGATATGGATGTGAAGCTGCTTGGTTCCATTTGCTATTAAGCACCAAAGAACTTATTATTAAATTCTTTCTTAATGTTATTTTTAATTGCATTTTCATCTGAAGGGCAAAGGATGAATACAAAAAAGATATGGCAATATGTTTCCATTTAAGTTAGTATGGACATTTTCTGAGCACATACTGAAGGATGAGCAAGCTAGATGCTAAAATTAGAAAAATTCTGAATAAATATTTTTACAAATTGCCATCTGCTCATATATAACTCACAGAGAAGTAATAAATAACAGCTATCCAAAAAGTTAATTACAAGTGCTTCAGTCAACCAACCCCTTTTGCATTTGTGAAAAATGTCCAGATGATCTCTCTTGTAAGACACAGAATACTAACTTATCCATAACTTCCTAGGTTTTATGGTTATTTCAGAACTGAACTCCATGACCAATAAAAATGAATGAAGTTGGCCAAGTCATCATGCCAGTTTACCAGCACAGTATATCAGCAAATCTGAAGACAATTTTTCCATAGCTATTCATTTTATTTACGGAAATACAGCTGAGCTTCCAGATATTGTTGGAATCACAGCTTTACCCGTGTTGCAAGGAGAGATGGGTATAATGGAGTTAATCATTTCAGTGAATATAAGGGAATTCACAATTCTGAACAGACCCTATTTTAGAAATTCCCTATTATGATAAAATATGTAGATAAAAAATGACCAAGCAATTTGTTAAAGAAAAGAACAAAAAAAACTTGTGAAAGATGCTTGTTTTTCTATGTCAGAGTGCTTGATGATTTCTTTAAAAAAAATTAATAGTTTTGTTATATTGTTGGGGGCAGCAAAGGAAGCTACTTTTGGTGTTGATGTTTTCTCTTGCATTTCTTTCTATTACTCTGAAGCCTCTTGGTGAGATTACATAGACCAAACCGGGAAATCAATTTTGTAAGAAGGCTAAATCTACTTTTATTGAAATTGGTAATAATAAAAGAATCTTGCAAGTCTGATTGTGCTGTACTTTTCTTCTCTATTTTAGTTTAGTGAATTAAGGAGGTATCTGCCCAAGCTATCCCTGAATATTATTTATTGCTTACAGTTCTCATTTAAAAAAAAAAATTTTGTGATGCCAAAATTTGGAATTTAATTAATGAAGTTTGAGGATATTAGGAATTTGCAGTGTTAGAATCACTTTAGGACATTCCCAGATAAAATCCTTGGCCATCTTGTAAATAAACGACCAATGGTTCATTGAAATATCTGCAAGAAGTACCATGTTCTGGGACTTCAAATAGACAAATACCTACCACATAACATACATAACATACCAGACTTAACAACAGTCATAAGAAAGACAAAAAAGTCTGGATAGTGGACATGATAGTATCTGGAGACAGCAGAATATAAGAGAAAGAACTGGAGAAAATCTCAAAATACAAAGGCCTGAAAACAGAAGTAGAATGACTGTACAAAAGGAAGCAAAGATAGTACTGATAGTAATACAGACCTTTGGTGAAATCCAAAAACATCTGGAGCACCACTTGAACACTATCAGCATTGACAGAATCACTATCAATTAACTGCAAAAGGCAGATTTACTTGAAACAATTTACATCCTGTGAAAGTACTACCATCAAAAAACAACACCTGCCTATCCTGAGTCCCTGGGATGAATTCAATATAGATAAAGATGCCAAATCTAGCAGGGACATCTGGCTGGCTGGGAGACCAACCATAATAATGCAAGAAGATTGCATGAACTGATTAGAAACAATGACATAACACAGTCGCCAGAATGATTCACTGGAACATTTTTAAAAATTATCATATGCCAGTAATGAAAAATTGATGGAAACACAGTTGAAAGAGAAGTTGAAAATGAACAGGCTAAAATATTTCTGAATACAACCTGGTATATTCATGACATATAACACACCAGATTTAACTGTGATTGAAAATAAGAAAGTCTGGATAATTGATGTTCCAAGATAAGGGGATAGAAGAATAGAAGACATAATTGGAGAAGATCATAAAGTATGGAGAGATGAAAAGCCAAGCTGAAAGATTATAGCATAAACCTATAACCACTGGTTATAGATAAACTGGTGCCATACCAAAAAATGGCAATTAGAGTATCGGTACTTTGACAACATTTCCATCTGTCAATTATAAAAGTCCACACTGCTTGGATCTGCATATATACTGTACTATGCTGATACATTAAGACATCTTAGGTTGTTGGGAAGAGCTCAATGCCTATGAAGGCCAACAGTATGTAAACAACTAGCACCAGTGATTTCACATCGTTGTATATCTAATAATAATAATTATACACTGCCTGATTCCAAGCAACTTTGTTAAAACGTTTAAAAACAAAGAACAATACAAAAGCAGCTCAAGACAACAAGGAAAAAAAGATATTACATTCAGAGAAGAAAAGTATAGGGCACACATGCCAGAAAGGGAATTCATGGCTTGGAAGCACAAAATCAGAGAAGGACTTGGGTGTAGTCATTGACAACAAGCTCAATGAACTAGCAGAGATAACTGCTAGAAAGACTAACACAATTTTGGACTGCGCTGCATTAGTTGCATTTATTACGGCAGTATAAAGCCCTTAATCCTCTCTACTCTCTACTAGTAGTATCACTCCATTTCCAGAAGGATACTGATTAGCTGGAATAGGTCTGAAGAGGACGAGAGAGATGACACAGGGAGTAGATGACATGCTTTTTGAGGACAAGCTAAACAAACTTGAGAGCTTTAGGGGAGACATAACATGAGTGTTCAGATTCAGAAAAGACAAAATGATCAATAATTACTTTCCATTGCCAAAGATTCTAAGACAGAAACAATATTATAATTTGGAGCTAGCTAAAATTCACTGAAATATAAGAAAAAACTTCCTGATATGTACAACAATGGAACAGTCTGCAGTATCTACAGAAGTTGTGGGATCTCACTCTATAGTTTTTTTAGAAGCTGGACAGTCACTTCTCAAGGATAGTTTAATTGATTTTCCTGCATATTGCAAGAGTTGAACTTTGTGGTCCTTTTCAACTCCACAATTATATGATTCTATTATCTGAGGTGTCTATCATCCTATACTCCTGTATCAGCAGAATATGACTAAATCTCACTGTAATACAATAGTTCTCTCCTTCAGAAGGGTGAAGATGCCCTTTGCAGAGCAATCAGCAATAACCTCCACACTCTGAAGATATCTGAAACTGTCTGTCCTTGTTAACATTTATTAAAGCAAATACATTAGATATCATTCTCATGCATTCCTTCTTTAGTACAGTTGCCAACAATTCATTTCTCTTTTGATTAATAAATCTTTAAACAGGAAAGACTGCTCAAAAATGTTTTAATGGTTTCTACTTTCTCAGGCTATTCATGCTGTGTGTTTGAAATAATTAAAATAATCAGTATTGGAACACTCTATTGGAACTGCTGTGGCTAGAAGTCACTGACAGCGAAGCAAATAAAGTGCACTTAAATAAATATTGTATCATAAGTAAAGAATGAAAGGTGGAAAAAATGGGGGGACAAGATTGGTGAAAAAAAACACTGGAAATTTATTTGATTTCTTAGAGGAAAAGACAAACTTCTTTCATTTCAATTTATTCAAAATCTATTCCATTCCTTCTGCTTCTAAACAGTGATTAAAAATGGGCATCGTTCTTTTACTTTTTTCTCAAACTCTTTTTTCCCAAAATATGTATTAAGCAGAACAAGGTAAATAGTGTTAAGTGTAGGTAGTCTTTGACTTACAACCATTTTTTAGCAAGTATTTGAAATTACCACGGCACTGAAAAAATGACTGATAACTGGTTCTCACATTTATGACTGCACAGCATCCCCAGGGTCACATGATCAAAATTCAGGTGTTTGGTAAACAAAATACATGTATGATGTATCCCAGGGTCATGTGATCACCATTTGTGATCTTTCCAGTCAACTGCCAATAAATAAAGTCAAGGGGATGTCAGATTCACTTAACAACTGCACAATTCATTTAACAAGTATAATGATGCACTTTACAACCATGGCAAAAATCTGTAACATCAGTTGAAACTCACTTAACAACTGCCTTGCTTCACAATGGAAATTCTGGTCCCAGTTGTAGTCATAAGTCAAGACCTGTCTTGTGATCTAAAGGCAAGGTATACCTTAGATGGAAATTACCCTTCTAAGCAAACTCAGCATCCCATTTCTAAAGTACATATTTTGATTTATTTAGGAATGGGAAGAACTGATTCACATTCAGAGGATAGCAATGAGCGTGCTGTTTCTAAGAGAGAGTTCAACAAAGACCTACAAATACAACTACCTACTCGGTAAGTAGGAATTGCTTTTGGAAATAACATGCTGCCAAAGATTATTTGGTGCACAGCATTGATGCCACAAAATTTCTTCTACTTGGAGGTGACCTAATCCATATTTTTGAGTGCTTTCTTTGAGCTTATCTATACAGCACATTACCAGAAGAGGCCAGCAATATATTTTGTGGCCAGGAATAGGCTGCATTCTTAGTCCAGCTCCCTCTTATCACAAATATGAACTTCAAAAACATTTTCTTACTAAGTTTGGAAAATATTGTTTCCCTTTGTATGATCTTGAGCATTCCTGTTCATTTGTCTGGTATTCCTTAATTTTATTCTTTAACTGCTGCTAATCCCAGCAGTTTTTTAGCTAGTTTACAAAGAAAATAATGCCCCCTTTCTTCATTATGGTTCTTCAAGAAAGACTTTGTTACATTTATTATTGTGTTATATTTATTTATCAAATTTATATGCCACTAAGCTCAGAAAGTGACTGTCGGTGGCTTACAATGCAAACATTTTTCTTACATTTATTACTGTACTAATTCAGATAACACAGTGGTTATAATTCTTGCTTCACATAAACAATGTCCTGGTTTGAAACCCAGCAGCAACTTTTTAAATTGCTATTTTTTTCCCCATGCTGTGACTTTATTTTTTTCAAAAAGTTTAATAATACAACATTTCATCATTTTTCAAGTCATTTTAGCCTCCATATGTAGGAGGTTGAAAGGTTTCATCAAGCCCTTTATGTACCTGAGCTGACTGGAAAGTTAAATGACTAGAAAAATGGTGAAATGGTGCATCTTGGACTTATTAAAAAATCACAAAACCAAACAAAGAGAGGAAAACTAATTAACACTGGGAAAAATAATAGTGGTAGTAGTTGTTGTTTTTAAGTTTCTCCCAGAGATTGAATCGTATAGCATATGCCATTGTACAGTATATGCCACTGCACTGTTTCAATAGTAGTTTAAAAATATATCAAAAAGATTATAAGACAGTATGAAATGATATTTAAATTTTTTTAAAGATGGTTATTGTGCCAGCATATAGATAGATTTAGGTGCTTGCCCTGTGTAAACATAACTTTAACTCAGGAAGGCTGAGCATCAAACAATTGATGACTTCGAATTGTGGTGCTGGAGAAGACTTTTGAGATATCAAGGATATCAAACCAATCAATCCTACAGGAAATCAACCCTGATTGCTCTTTGGAGGGACAGATATTGAAGCTGAAGCTCAAGTACTTT
>JANHZU010005515.1:81076-92861 GCA_032468055.1 Acrochordus granulatus | reverse complement strand
CCCACCAGCAACCTCTCTTTTTAGGATTTAAGCATCTCTGCCAAATCAGCATCCCATTCACCCACCTTGCTTTGCAATGATAGCATTGCTCCTGGTCATTGCCACTAGAAATGGTGGTTTCCAAGATTTATTGATAATTTTGTCCAGAGATAGACAGTCTAGAATGCTCCAAGACATTGGCAAGAGATTGTGGGAGCTGGACCCAGATATTGGGAGGGCATCCATTGCCTTTCTGTGCTCTGACACTTGCATTATTTATTTATTTATTGGATTTATATGCCACTGAAATCTAAAGACTCTCAGCAGCTTACAATAAAACTATGAAAGGAATAAAATCTATGAAAGGAACGGAGGCAATTCTAATCTAATAACCACCTCCAAGATGATGAGTCCCCAGTTGAGCCCCAGGCCAATTGGCAGAGCCAGGTCTTAAGGGAGGGGGCAGACCTCACCTCTAGGGGGCACGATGTTCTAGAGGGCAGGAGCCACAGCAGAAAAGGCTCTTCTTGATCTCCTCCATCCGGAGGAGGTCTCTTCTGCCAGATCTGGTGGGATGGGAACTCACCATTAGGGTGACACGGTTCCTCAGGTAACCTGGTCCTAATTTGATATGCTGAACTCATGGCAACAGGATCTATATGGCAGTGGTATTAATTCATTCAGCATCATTTTATATCAGTGCAATTGACAGCTCTTCTGCCTTTTCTTTAGCCAACCAACTGGAAGGAGATAGTCAACAAGAAGCTGAAGTTTCCCGAAGGCCTCCTCAGTGCCATTCAAGATGGCCAGTTGGCGAAGATCCAACAGATGTTGCATATCAGTGATGGGATCCTACGGCAGCTGGATGATACTGAAGACCGAGCTTGGCGAGAGGCGCTCAACTTGGCCATCCGTACCGGTGGGGAGGAGATCACCAAGACTTTGTTGCGCTTTGTGAAGTTCGATTTCCGGCAGGTCCACGAAGCCCTACTGGTGGCAGTGGACACCAACCAGTCCAGCGTGGTCAAGCAACTCCTGGATCGGCTTGACCAAGAGAAAGGTCTCAAGATGGACATCAAATCCTTCTCCATGGCCTTCTTTGATAACTCGATTGACAACTCCCGTTTTGCCCCTGGTGTGACTCCTCTCACCTTGGCTTGTGAGAAGGATCTCTACGAAATTGTGGACATGCTGATGAAGAAGGGACACACCATTTCCCGGCCACACAAGGTCTCCTGTGCCTGCTTGGAGTGCTCGAATGGGAGAAAGTTTGACTTGCTGAAGTTCTCGCTATCCCGCATCAACACCTACAAAGGCATCGCCAGCCGGGCCTACCTCTCCATCGCCAGCGAGGACCCCATGCTGACGGCCTTCAAACTCAGCCGGGAGCTCAAGTGGCTCTCCAAGAAGGAGCCGGAGTTCAAGGTCTGTCTCTGGGAGGGCGGCGGCGGCTGCGTGGAAGAGGCTGGGGCAGACCTCCTCCCTCTTTTCTGGGCTTCGTTCTTCTTCCGTCTTTCCCTGAGATGAAGAACATCAAAAGGCTCAGATGGTGGACACAAATGGGGATATTTGCGCCAACATGTCCAGCATCCAAGAAATGTGTGGACCCCTCCCCTTCCGGCTTTTGAGATTTCAGGAAGTGGCATTGCCCGAGGGGCATTTGCCATTGGAGGGCCTCCCCCCCCAGCGGTTAGGGTCCGGCCAAGCTGGCTTGTGAAATCCAAGACTTAGGATTGTGTCCCTAAGACCGTGTTTTAAATCTGAAATGCGGGGAGGGGGTGGACGCTGAAGCCTCCTTCTGCCAAAGATCTTTCAGCTGACTGCAGGGCTGCTGCCCTCCCTGAACAGGCAGAGTTTCTTTCACGCTTTTGTGTGAAAGAGATCCTAAAAGGTGATCAGGGCTCACTGTGATATTCAGAGGGAGCCCGTCTGGTGTCGTAGTGAAGGCGCTAGGGTAGAAACTGGGAGGCGGCGAGTTCTAGTCCTGCCTCAGGCATCAAGCCAGCTGGGAGACCTGGGGCCAGCGACTTTTTTCCAGCCCTAGGAAGGAGGCGATGGCAAACCGCTTTTGAAAAACCTTGCTGAGGAAACAGCAGAGACCTGCCCAGGCGGTTGGCGGGAGTCGACCCTGACTCAAAGGCACCCAAAAGAGAAAGTGATATTCAAAGGACGGTAGCAGGAGAGGTAGTTGTGGTTGCGGAAGAGATAGTTTGCGAATAGAAGAGAATATCTCGGGGTTGGACTGTGGGGCCCTCAGTGCTCTCTGAACTTGGCTGTTTTCTTGCAGACGCTTTATGACCCAGCTAGGTAACATCATCAGTGCTAGAAGGGAGTGGGGTTTGCTCTCCTAGCACTGATAACGCTACCTAGCTGGGTCATGAAACAGCTGCAAGAAAACAACCCAGCTCAGAGAGCGCCAGGGACCCCACAGATATTGTGCGCATCAGCATCAGTTCACCAAGACTTTCATTGCTCCGCCTTTGATCCCCGTGTCCTCCTTTGGGGTACAGCCAAGGGGCCCAGCAGCCTCGTCCTCCTTCCCTTCGACCCCTCACGCTGACGCAGGGCAGCCGAGCAGTGGGGAGGGGGGTCTCCAGGGCTGTCTCAAGTCGCTTGTCCTCTGATCCAGCCAGATTACTTGGCGCTGGAGCAGCTGTGCCAGGAGTTTGCCTTTGAGCTCCTGGGCATGTGCCGCAACCAGAGCGAGGTGACGGCTATCCTGAACGAGCTGGGCGACGATGCGGTGGACGACGACGACGCAGCTGTGGATGACCAGGCCTTCGAGGAGGGCATCCCCAACTTAGCGCGGCTCCGTCTGGCCGTCAACTACAACCAGAAACGGGTGAGGCGGTGGCAGGCCGGCCGGCCGGGAGGAGGGCGCCCCTGCGCCTTCGCTTCTCCTTGTGTTTTGCTTCATGATCAACGTTTTTAAGGAGGGAAGAAGCGGGAGGACTGCCGAATGTGGGAGAGCTCACCGTGGGGCCAGTCGAGGCTGCAAAACCCGTGGGGGACCACTTCGCACTTTCATCTACATTTCATTTCCCCTCACTTGCTTGAAACTTAAAGATTTGGAGTTTATTCATTCAATTAAAAAATATTTGAAAAGAGGGAAGGAGAAAGAGGCCCCAGGATCTTCACCCTGAATGAAGCAAATGTGGCCATCATAAAGCCAACACCATGGATGTTAAATGAACACTGCAGTTGTTAAGTGAATCCGTTGCCTGCACTGGGTGTTTTTTCCACTGGAAACCAGAAGTAAATCTTTGTTTCTGGCAAAAAACATTATAAATCATAGTTACATGACCATGAGATGCTGCAAACAGCTGTAAACATGGGCCAGTTGCAAGTACTCAAAATGCAATTACATGATTGCAGATGGGGCACCAGTGAACTTTGAATTGGGTCATAAGTAGCCCTGGGGAGGCCTGTTGTTACTTTGAACAGTCGCTAAGCAAAGAGTTGCAAGTTGAAGACTACCTGTATCAGCAAATTCAGAGATGGGGACAAAAATATTACTGGTTCAATAGAAGAGAATATCTGCAGCTCAGGGCTGAACTGTGGGGTCCTTGGTGGTCTCTGAGCTTCGTTGTTTTCTTGCAGACGCTTATGACCCAACTAGGTAACATCAGTGTTACCATTATCACCATTAGCACTGATGATACAACCTAGTTGGGTCATGAAATGTCCGAAAGCCAACAACCAAGCCAGACAGCACCGAGGACCCCACATATTACTGGCTATCAGGATACTTTCAATGCGGGGGTTCCTTCTTGCCCATGAGCTTCTGGCAGCTCTGGGCTGAACCCAGATAGACACCGGTTGCTGGACTAACTCTCCTCTGCCCTTCTTCCCTCCTGGCTCAGTTTGTGGCTCACCCCATCTGCCAGCAAGTCCTGTCCTCCATCTGGTGTGGGAGCCTGCCCAGCTGGCGAGGCAGCAACAGCTTGTGGAAGGTCTTCATTTCCTGCTCCATCTTCCTGGCCATGCCCTTCCTGTGCCTGACTTACTTCTTTGCCCCTAGGTCCAAGGTGGGTCCGTGGCCTCCAGATTGGGCCAAGCGGCGCCTCCATTTGTGGCAATGGGGGGCAGAGATGATCGCCTGCTACCTAAGCAAGTCTGGGGAGCGGGATCGTATTTGCAGCTTCTCTGAACAGTGGAATGCAGGATACCCATCAGGCGACCTTGCCCTTGGTCCCTGCCCTGGCTCTCTGTAAAGACCCCTCTGTGGGGCTGCACATCCCAGATTCCCTAGCCAGTTGGCCATCAGCTGGGGTCCTAGCACTCTTTGGGCGTCAGCTGGAGGAGCTTGAGCTCATGGTTGCTTTAAATGGATAGAGGTTCGAGGGACGGGACCAAGAGCAGCTCCAGTGATGCTTCCCCCTTTTGGAAACATGGAGTGACCCACCTCTGGTTGCCTCCTTCCCTGATGGCAGATTGGCAAAATGCTGAAGATCCCTGTGATCAAATTCCTCCTGCATTCAGCTTCCTACGTCTGGTTCCTGGTCTTCCTCCTGGTGGAGTCCCTAATCCTGGAGCACCATCACGAGTCCTTCATGGGGCGCAATCAGAGCATGTGGGAGACGTCCCTTCACATGATCTGGGTGGCAGGTAGGTCGGTGAGCGGCGCCCTCGCCCAGGGTGAGGAGAGGGGAGAGAGGCGTCTGCCCCTTCAGTACCTCTTGGGTGGCTTCCTGAAAGGGAAGTCCTCCTGGACACCTTTCCCTTCCTGGTGCCTTAATGATTCCCCTTAGGAAGCTGGGAGACCTAAAGTGGAGGATGGTCTGGATTCCCCTCCAATTCCTGCATGGTGGCTGGGCAGCCTGGCCTGGCAGCCCCTACCCATCTCCTCCTCTCCTTCCATCACATCCTGTACTCTGTTCGCTGGTATCGCCACCACTGGGAGGAGGAGGAAGAATCGGAGGGGCTCTGCCAGGCAGGTTTCATCAGATGCCAGTGTTGAGATCCGGACGTGTCCTGATCTCGTCCCGTGCAGAGAAAAAGCTTGACCTGCCCCTCAGCCTCCACCTGGCCGCGAAGGGATTGCAGTCAGGATGGCACAGAAGAGCAGTTAAAGTGGGGGGGCAGAAGGGGAGGACCATTTGGAAGATGTCTGGACTCTGGGACTGGAATGGGGGAGGTTTTGGATGCTTGGAAGCCAGCATCTTCTTCTAGGCCAGCACAGCTGAAGGTGCGGAGAAGACGACGACGAGGCCTCTGGGTTTGCTTGAGTGGAGAGCAGGGGGAGGAGGAGACCTGGCAGGGTGCTGTTGGCGTTGGCCCCGAGACCTCTGGAGGCTTCCTGTCCCTGCAGGCTTCTTCTGGTTTGAGTGCAAGGAGGTCTGGATCGAAGGGCTGCGCAGCTACCTGCTCGACTGGTGGAACTTCTTGGACATCGTCATCCTCAGCATGTACCTGGCTTCCTTTGTGCTCAGGCTGCTGGTCTACCTCAAAGGACAAGTCTTCTGCCTGGAGGCCCAGTCCTCCACGCCGGAGTGCCACTACTACACCCAAGCCAGTGAGTCATTTCTGCTAGGACGTTGACTGATGGGTAGCATTCCTAGCGCGTCCTTCTGCCTGGAAGGAGCTGAGGCGGGAAGCCCCACGAAAGCCGAGACGGAGACCGAAGGTCTCGTCCAAGCAAGTAGAGAAAAGGTCAGCTTGAAGAGCGAGGGCAGGGTCCTTCTTCGGCAAGCGGAGAGGCCTGCGGCCAAGTCCAGGTCTCGAAGGAGGTTCTTCTGCCGCCTCAAGCCAGTCAAAACCCGTCCTCAGACGGTGCCCCAGAACGACGGGAGGCATCGTGCAGCTTAGGGAGAGCGACACAGAGGGTGCGCCCTACGAAGGCAAGACTTCGAGAGGGCTCTTCCCACTGGCCTCAATTCCTGGGCAGGGCCATTTCGGAGCCGCTGATCCGTGGGGCACCCGGGACGCAGAGGCCAGAGCCACCTCGGTCAGGAAGCGGATAGATCCTAGGGAGGCCCCACGTCCCACCTTCCCTTTTCCTCCCTTGTCTGACGTAGAGCGGCTGGAATGGCACACCGAAGACCCCCAGTTCATGGCCGAGGTGCTCTTTGCGGTCACCAGCATGCTGAGCTTCACCCGCCTGGCCTACATCCTGCCCGCCCACGAAACCTTGGGGACCCTTCAGATTTCCATTGGAAAGATGATCGATGACATGATTCGGTGTGGGCACCCAGAGACCTCCCTCTGACTCGGGGTCCTCCTTGCGGAAACCCCGCTGTGGCCTGAGGAGGACATAGAGACCCCCTGGCCATGACTCCCAGCCCGGGGAGAGCTGCTTAGAGGGGATAGAGCCCCTCGGGCAAGGTGGTGAGAGGCCCAGGGAGAGGCTTCCTCGAGGAATGGCACAGCAGCCTCGGCCTGTGTTTTGGGAGGAAGAGGGAGGAGGCACCTCCGTTGGGTGTGATCTTCTCCTGCTTCTCCCCAGGTTCATGTTCATCATGATGATCATCCTGACAGCTTTTCTTTGTGGCATGAACAACATCTACGTCCATTACCAGGAATCGGAGCGTCTGGGAAGGTAGGGCAACCGGTGGGGAGGTCTGGGGAGGGAGGGCAGACGGTGACCGCGTTGGAGAGCTGGGATTCAGCCACCCTGCTGAAGCCAAGGAGACCGGGGGCTGCGCAGCGCCTCTCCCCGGAAGAGGAGAGAGTTCAGTGGACGAACGGGGCCGACCCTCCTCCTTCCTCAGATGCTTCGCCTCGGTCATCCCTCTCTGTCTGCCTCTGTCTGTCTGTCCCTTCCGTCAAGAGCTGCGGGCAGCATGAAAGTGCAGCAAGGACGCCTGTGTGTCTGTTTTATGCATCGTCAAATTTGTTTTGATCCATCCATTAATCTACCTTCTGTGCTTGAGAGTGAGACGGGCCGCATATAAATCTCCCTCTCTCGCCTGTCTATCTTCTCTGCATCCACTTACCTGCCTAATCAATGAGATTTATAACCTCCTGAAGCTCCCAACCCGATTCTCTTCTTTCTGCTTTAAAATCGAAGACTCTGAAATATGCCCACGTCTCGTTTTGGGGGGGGATTTCAACCTGCCCGTCGTCTTCAGCAAACCCACGTGGACAAGGGTTTGGTGCTTTTCCCCCTCCCCAGTTCGCCTCGCAACCACCGCTAAGTGCAGCCGAACGAGGGGGCGAGGGTTGCCCTGGACCGCTCCATGGCGCTGGAGCCGCGGCCTCCCGGTCCACGCGGACGCTTCAGCCGGCCGCTGGCTGTGGGGGCCGCCCCGAGCCAGGCGCACAAGGCGTGGCCGAGAGGTGCTCTTGCCGCGTTGGGAGACGGGTTCTTCGTGGCTCGCGCGAGTCCCCTTCGCTTGGTGTCCGGCAGGTCCCTCGGGCCGATGAGTGGGAGGTGGAATTGCGGCCCCCATTCTGAGCCGAGCACCGGCTCTCCCTGGTGGCTCTTCCCTCCAACAGCTTCAACGAGACTTTCCAGTTCCTCTTCTGGACCATGCTTGGGATGGAGGAGCACAACGTGGTCGACATGCCCCAGTTCTTCGTGGCTGAGTTGGTGGGCCGGGTGCTCTACGGCATCTTCACCATCGTCATGGTGATTGTCCTGCTCAACATGCTCGTTGCCATGATCACCAACTCCTTCCAGAAGATTGAGGCGAGTGCCCCTCGCGGACGCGGGCTGGGATGGGAGGAAGCTGGAGATGCCGTGCACCCCTCCCGGAGCCCGCACTCGTGCTGCCCTCCGCGCCGGGCATCCTCCCGATGTGGCGCGGTCCGAGCCCAGGGGTCTCACCCGGCACAGCTGCGGGCCGCCTGGCTGGGGCGAGGGGGAGCCGGGCCAGGGCCAGGGCCAGGGCCAGGGCCAGGGCCAGGGCCTGGCTGAGGCCCGGTGGCGGCTCTCCCACCCTTGCAGGCCGTTGTGCCGGTCACCCAACTCGCAGCTCAGCGCTCCGGGTTGGAGAAGGGCTGCCTGCGTGCAGAACGTAACGTTGCGTTACGGCCGAGGGGCCCGTTTGCCAGACTGTGCGGGAGTGCAAGCCACGGCCGGTGCCACTGCAGGCTTTGTATGTGTGCGGGCACGTCTCCCTTCGCACGGGCAGCCCTTGACTTGCAACTGTAATGGAGCCTGCCCAGTGTGGGTCGCAAGCGGTGACATTGTAAAGCGGACACATGACACAGGACCGACCCAGTTTTATGATTTTTTTGCCGTGAAGCAAATGCTGCGGTTGCTAAGCAAGACGGTTATTCCCTGTGGGCCAGTTTTGCCAAGAACTCGAAGTAAATGCCGGTTTTCAGCAGAAATGTTGTAGCACCTGGTCAGGTGACTGAGGGAGGAGGCAGACTGCCATAAACACAAGCTCGCTGCTGAGCACCCAAAGTGGCGGCGAGGTGACCGTAGGACCGTAGGACGGGAGGACGGCGACCAGAGCTTTGGAACCGGATCATAAATACCATTGGGGAGCTCTGTCGTAACTTCAAATGGTCACTAAGCGATCAGTTGTAAGTTGAGGACTACCTACACAGCAGACTGAACTTAATGAATTTGAAACAGTGAAAACCTGCACGAAACTGAAATTAAGAAGTTTGCCGGTCCTTAACTATTGCCCATACGTGATGGGACCTCCATCCTGGCAACTGAAGAACCTCGGTTAGTGTCACGTTTGTTGTTCAGTTGTTCATTGGATCCTCTCTTCGCTCCTTTGCTACAGAACGACGCTGATGTGGAGTGGAAATTTGCCCGCTCAAAACTCTACCTGTCGTTCTTCAGGGAAGGTTTAACCCTTCCCGTTCCCTTCAACATCATCCCAACACCCAAGTCCATCTTCTACACCATCAGGTAGGGGAACATGGCAGAGGTAGGCCACAACAATCCCCCTTCCATGCACCAGTTTTTATTGATTGATTGATTTATTAAATTTATATGCCACCGGTTCCCTTGCCACCTGCCCCACATCTCCCCGGAGGGCGGAGATCCCGCTGGCTGCTTGCCCTGAGATCCGACTTGCACACTCAATTCTAGCACAGTCAAGTGATTAAGGGTAGCAGAGCCTTTGGTGGCCTTTGGGGTTAAGTATGTCCTTCTCATTGGCGTCATGGAAAGACGTAGAGATGGTCCAACCCTTGGCCAGATGTCCCGGAGTTTGGCCCGTCCCGAGTTTGCGACGAATCCAACTTCTTGGTCTCAGGGCAGGAATATCCCCTCTTAGCAACCTGAAGATGCGGGGCTTCAGCTCCCAGAAGTCCACACATCTTCAAGTTGCCAAGTTGGACGCTTCTGCCTCCGGGCTTCTCTGCTAACTCTGGCCTCCTGCCTTTTCACGTTTTTAGGGGTGGCCTTCGCTTCATGTGCTGTTACAAGTCGAAGAAGAGTCAGAAATATCCCCCGATTTCCACCATTGTAAGTTTCCCTTTACGCTCTTCAGAAGGTGCATCCATGCACACCTGGGGCTCCGACTGCAGTGTGCAGCATAACCTTCCAACTAATGTGTTGTGTGTTTGTGCATGAGCGTGAGCAATGGGTGAGTTTAGAAGATGGGGAGGGAGGCACGGAGGATTGCGACCCCCTCCAACTGGGTGGGGATGGCTTTGCAGGAACTCTGCAGAACTCGGCGCATCTTCTAGTGTTCTTCCTGTGTAAATCAGTCGATGAATTTGAAAGGCCGAGCTGCCCTCTCGACTTCCAGAGCAACCCGTCGGTGGAAGAAGGAGGAACACGGACCGAAGGCCGCCTCTCCTATCGGCGCCAGGTGCTCAAAGCGCTGGTGCAACGCTACATCGATACGGCCAGGCGAGAGTTTGAGGAGAGCCGGAGGAAAGGTGAGGGGTCTTCGGGAGGCCCATCCGGACGCGATGGGCTCTCTGCGCCGTTGACCCAATTGAGTTTCGAATGCTCCAGGTGCCTCTTGACACCTGGTAGGTCTCCCCTTTTGAGTCACATCGCGTGCGACTCTGAGATGCTTAGGGGCATCTTCGTGGGGGAGAGCATGTGCCCCCTCCCGTGCAAAGGAACCACGTGCTGGAAGGCACGTCTCGTTGGGTGCTGGACTGAGAAAGACTCTTTCTTCAGGGTGGGATGTGGACCCAATTATTTCGCAGAGAAGAGCTCCCCCACACACATACCGCTTTCCTGCCTGCACTGCGCAAGAACACGGGTGTGCTCCATAGCAGATGTGGGCAGAGGGGAGAACTCCATGGAGACTCACCTGCCCAGCCTACAGCCTTCTTCCTTGCCTCCTGCACTGGGGCATCTCCTCCTCCCCGCTTTTCCTGGGGGTCGGCCCATCTGCTCTTGCTCAGGCCCCCAGTCTCAGCCTTGGAGTTCCTCCTCCGGCCTGGAGAAGACTGCAGTACCCCACATATGGCTGCGTCTCTCTTCCTTCACCGTCCTTAAGACTGCGGGAAATTTTTCTTTCTCCCTGCCTCAAACCAAAAGGATTTTGGCAACCCTGGCTTAGCTCTGCCAGTGGCCAATTGGATGTTTTCAAGGTTTGGGCGGCCATGGGTGGCCCATGGATTATGCACCTCTGGTCTCACCAATCGGGGGTTTTGCCATGAGGCAAAAATTTTGCCATGAGGCCTTGACCTGCTTCTGTGCCTGCTGGGGCCTCTCTTATTTCCTCCTTGATTTTTTTGCCCACAGATCTGGGGAACCGCCTGACTGAGTTGAACAAGTCGGTGCTGCGCCTTCACACAGAGATGAAGCACCTCCGCCACTCAGTGGCCGCCAGTGCAGCAGGCGCCAACCCCATGGATGGGGCCAGCGTGCTCCGCAAGTACATCATGAAGGTCCGCAACAGCTTCCAGAGCTACGAGCCGGAGGTGGGGAGCTCCGGCCAAGGATCCCCGGTGGAGGTGGTGGTGCACCAGGATGTGCCTATTGTAGGGGACGGCATGCTCCCAATCCTTCAGGAAGCAAAGGAGGGCAGGATGGGGGGCGACACGGAGGGTGAATTGGAGGATGAGCCAGTGGGTGAGGTGGGGAGTGAGGCAGAGGAGGAAATGGGGGACGAGGCAGGTGTCGGGGAGGAGGCTGAGCTAGGGATTCCTGAGTTTGAGCCTCAGGAGGCCATGGAAGCCGAGGCAGGTCAAGCACCAGAACCCTGATGGTCATCCAGCAAGGGGCATGAGCTTGTGCCCTTCTCAGAGAGTGCTTCCATAGCTAGGACATCCCACAAATGATGGTGGCAGCTCCTCTCTGATCACCACAGAGGCGAGCCACAGGCTTTGCTGAGCAGCCATGCTTTGGGGGAAAATCAAGACCCCTTCCCAGAAGTTTCCCTGGAGCAAAATGGGATGCTTATTCTCTTCACCAACACAGGGATGCTCCATAGGCAGTCCTTCCTTTAGATGTGCTATTATTCCAGATGCACTTAGAAAAATAAGTTGCATTATTGCAGTTTATTCTGGCACAATTATTTCTTGCTTCCATATGGAGGACGAAGGTCAGTTTTGAAATGCCTCCAGCAAATAAATAAAGAACAGCTCTCCAGTGAGCATAGTTAACAAATGTTTACCTGCTTTGGTGCTTGTTTTATTCTTTTTCACAGTGCAATAAAGTTTGCTGTTTATGTGTTGGGGAGAGGATTAAACACTAAGGTTTCCTTAGATATCTGCAAACATGTACATATGCATGTGGAAAAATAAGGGCTACATGCAGTTTGACAGAGAAAGAGTATAATGGATTCAACTAGAAAACTATTAATAGTTTGTTGTTGTTCAGTCACGCAGTCGTGTCCGACTCTTCGCGACCCCACGGACTACATTACGCCAGGCCCCCTTGTCTTGCACTGCCTCCTGGAGTCTTCCCAAGCTCACACCCATCACACTGACT
>JANHZU010005515.1:39965-50472 GCA_032468055.1 Acrochordus granulatus | reverse complement strand
TGGATTCCCCTTGACAGATCACTAAACAGTTGAAATAACGTATAATCCATAAATTGAAAAAGTCTCAAAAAAAGCAGCCGAGTGTTCTCTGATGCTCTGGGTTTAAAAACCACTTCTGCCCTTCTTGCCTTGGCAACAGAGGCTGCATATCTCCATCAAGGACATCTTCTCATTCTCTACAGGACTTGAAGAGGAACCTGTTGAGCCTCGATGGGAAAAAGTAGAGCAGAGGACTTTCTCAAGTCCCTACAAAACTCCTTGACAGATTGCCCTTGTTCTCTGGATCAACACCAGATGGGGACTCTGCTGCTGTGTTCTCTTTTGCCTTGCTCACTCCCACACCCAGCTCCCCCCAAGCTTGGGAAGAGAGGGCCCTGGTGGCATGCTCCATTCTAGAGTCCTCTCCCTGCCCCAGGGTCTTGAACACCTCACCTTCCTGTTCTTCTGCATCTTCGCATGTCTCTGAGGCCCATGCAGCATACTCATGGATAGCTGCTACACCAGGGTTGGGGGTCAGCAAGGGGCAGAGACCATCCAGGTGGACAGTGCTGTGTTTCAGCTTGATCTCTAACGGAAGGAGGTAGACACGGAGATTCCTATCAGCCATCTTTCCTTCCAAGGTTAGCTTCTCCATGTGAACCTTGAAGGGAGACTCAAAGACCCTGTGAAGGTATCAGGAATACAGAAGATCAGTGGCTTTTGCCTCTAAACTTATCTTGCTGCCAGAGAGAATTTGGGAGCTGATGGACAAACTGTACCCCATGCAGAAAGAGACACCCATCTGAGCTGCTTGGAACTGCCTATCATTGGACATTCAGATCACCCACCCTTTCTTAGTTTGCTTCCTAAGAGCAATTAAAATCAGCAACTGTGCAAGAGCATATGGCAGAGAATCAGGCTGGTGCCTGTTATGGTTGAATGGTATTCTTTGGGTTCAATATTATACTGATTGGCTACTCAGCACCTGTGGGAGCTGAGTGGTGTAAAGCTCCAAACAGATAAGTAAATAAACCCTACTGATTCCAAACAGATAAGTAAATAAACCCTACTCTGATCCTAAGAGGCAAAGCTCCCTCTTAGGAGTACTGGCTGTGGCTTCCCCTTTGCAGCAGTGGTGCTCATAATGGGGCACTGCAACTGTCCACAAGGCAGGCACAGAGAACTGAGTCAAGAAGCCTTTGCACCCACTGTCTCAGAAAATTTGAATCCAGACAGGGATATGGGGCTTTCCCTAGGATCAATCAATACATTTAGCCCCATAAGTTCCTCAAAAGCCCACCAGAAAATGGTATGTTTAAATAGAATAGAAAAGCTGCTCAACTTGAGGTTAGCACCCAGAATGTTCCGACTGTATCCAACTGGGCAGGGGTGCACTTTCCCACAGAAAACCCCCATGATTACATAGCAGTGACTTACTGCTTTGGAGCTACAGGGGCAGGCAAGAACCCATACTCTGTGGACTCCCGCTGGGGATCTTCTGGCTCACTCAGTGGGCTCAACCGGTCTCCACTGTGGACCAATATCCAGTTGGGCCCCCAGCCAACACGGAAGGAGCGGCCCATGAAGAGTGCCATGTCCTTCAGCAGCCTTCCTTTCCTGTAAGCAACTGATTTTTCCAGGGGCACCAGTCCTGGATGCCTGCGGACACCCACGGTTTTCAGGGGCACTTCTGGTGCTGAGGGCGGCACAACAAAGGCAGAGGCAAGGGGAGAAAGAGCTGGCCAAGGTGGGGCAGGCAAAGCCCCACCTAATGAGGAAGTCCTTGGGCTGCGGTGGTCCTGGAGGGAGGCATTTGGGAGCAGGAAAGAGCCAGTGGAGAGTCGAGACTGCAGCAACCGGCTACCTGCAATGGGGGAAAGCCTTCATTTAGGAAGTCAAAGATAAGGCTTAAAAAGCAGAAGCAGCAGCAGATCTTGGACCTGCCCTGCTGCTTGTGGACAAAGCCCACTTCCCACACGGGACACCCACACCTAGGCAGACTGAAAGAGGCATTCCTATAAAATGTCCTTTCCTATTTCATTGCTACTGATGGAAGCTCCAGGCATCTAGCTGCAACAGGGTACAATTTGAAGTAGGAGGCCCAACAGCCATAGCTATGGTCTGTGACAGGAACTGTCAGGCCTCCACAGACACGTGATTTCCAGTCCACCTTGCAACTGACAAGGGGCTCTTTCAAAAACCCTACTTGGATATTTTTCTGGACAGCACATCCTCCGTTTCCTAAGGTCACTGTGCAATGAACACACACCTGACACCAAAAGTAGCCCTTTTTAAAATTATTTTATCTTCTAAAGTACTGATTTCACATGTATATCTTACACTGAAGCTTTTAGCTAAATTGATTACAGAATCAATGTGTATATGTTTTATTGGTTTTCTGCTATTTCTGGTTTTATTCAGAAATTGTAATATGCTGTAAACAATCCTGGGAAGCAGTTAAAAAAGAGTAACATTAAGGCAGCCTTAAAGATCCCATTAGCAGCATTAAGATGTCTGGCCAGCTTTTATCAACCTCTACCAAGAAGACTCCTGAAATCACTGTGGACAGACCCTTTCCCCAGCCTTAATAGGGGGGTATGTTGCAGCTTTGAAGGAAGAGATTCTCTGGCTTTGGGGACACACAAGCAGCACCCAGAAGCCAAAGGCCCCCTGGCTGGACTGTTTTTTTTTGCCCCAAGAGCCAGATGGGACTGACCTCCATCAATGCCATTACATGTCCACTATTTAAAATGTACCTGCTGGCAGTAGATAGTGGGAATTCCTCTGCAAAGAGGGAAGCAAGTGGAAACCTGCACAGCTCCAGCCAAAAGCCATCTCTTCCTCTGGAAGATGCCCCCATGTCCTTAGTTTTTTTGGGGGGGAAATGCAGTAAGTCTGCCAGGATAGTGCCTGGTTATGGGAGGATACAATGACACAGGCCCCTCTTTTTCCTTCTGTTCCCCAATGCAAGGGGGAGAAGCTCTGTTCCAAAGGGAAGGAATGCCTGCTGCTTAACTCTGGAGAAGTCTCACAGGTGTCCACAAGCAGGAGCAGCCTGTGTCATGCTAGGACCTCTGGCAGAGCTGGGGATCATTTCTGATGAGGCTGCTGGGGGTGGGTTTCCAATTTCCTTAGCAGCAATCAAGACTGGAAACAATTCAATGAATAAATCTTTCTGAGCTCAATTAATAACATGGATTAGGACAAAAGTTAAAATAACAATGCAAGAAATCCAACAAGAGCTTTGCCTTCAATTAGAACTTAAGTTATAAGCAGAGCAAAACTACTGGAACCTCCTTCCTTCTCTGGCTTCATGTATAGAGAGGAGATCCTCATCAATCTGAGAATTCTCAGAATCAGCCCTCATCTCAGGTAGGAAGTTAATACATAGTTGCTGCCCTTGGAGCTGGAGGGTACAGGCTGCGGTCACCTGGGAGTACAGTGCCTTAGGGACACTGGCCTTCTAAGCCTTGGAACAGCTAGATGCTGGTGGGTCAGCCGAATTGCTCCTTGGCACAGCTGCTTCAAGCAATATTTATTCTTCTTTCATCTTCATTATTCTATACCTACAAGAGCTACTTGGGATCCAGTCCATGGCTACAGGTAGTCTTTGCTTAACAAACACTATTATTTTTATGATAGTGCTGAATAAGTAAGTGATACTTACAACCAGTCTTCATAATTGTGGCCATTGCAGTGAACCTGTAGTCACATGTTTGCAATCCAGGTGCTTGGCGAATGGCCCGCAATTACTCAGGGTCACATGGTTGCCATTTGCAATCTCCACTGATGGCTTCCAACAAACAAAGTCAATGGGGAAGCCAGCAGGAGGTCGCAAATGGTTGAATTATGTTTAACAACAGTACAGGATTTGTTTAATGATGGCGATCAGAACTTCCAGAACTGCTGTTACTAAGCAGCACAGTCACTTGATGTCATGCTTTATGACTGAAATTCCAGTCCCAATTAGGGTTATTAAGTGAGGACTACCTGTAAATTGTGAGTACAGAATGGCCTCTACGTTATTCTATTCATCCTCCAACAGCCCCTGAAAAGGCACAGGGATGCCTTCATTAACTGCTGAGCTCTACCCTAAATTAGCCCCGCTGATTTGTCCTAGGCAGTGTTTAGCATTCCAAGATCTTCCTAGCCTGAGTTTCTGACCATACCTGGGGGGTGGCTTTTCCCTCCACGTCTCAAGGAGGAGATGGGAAGTCTCGGGGAGCAGATCCCTTGTAAAGCATCCATTCGTTCAGCTTGCTTGCCAAACTGGTGATCTGTCATCAAATCCAAATCTTCTTCATCTGCCAGCAAAGAAGCCTTCATGATCTGGAAAAAAGATCAAAGCAAAGGTCCTATACATGGTTTTCTTCTGACCAGTAATGGAAATGAGTAAAGAAAGAAATATCTAAAACCTGCTGAATTTATTTAGATGTATTTATTGCATCCACTGCATGGACTTCCAAGATGGAGGGACAGGAACAAGAGTATGCTGCCTTGTAAGGTAAATGCAAAGAAAACAAAGATCATGTTGAAGAACGGAGGCAAAGGTGCTTACATAAACATCTGCTTAGCCCCGAAATTCAGGACAGACCCTCTTGATGCTGTTTTGCTTTGAACCAGACCCCAGTACAGGATGGGAACATCGAAGAATGAATGAGCATGGGAACGTGCAAAATGCTTTGTGCATGAACATAATGTAGAGAACAGCTCATTTTGGGTGATCCATGTTTGAACCAAAACCTGGACTCTATCTTGACACAGACCCTGTTTGGAGGCATAGTAGTGAGAGCATCCAAATGCAACACCTGCCATGGGGGACCTGGAAGAGGACTCACCTGCAGCGCATGAGGGTTGATGTCCAAGGAGGACGCAATGTGCACAGAGGCTGGTACTGGTTCCTGTTCTTCCACCAGATTCTCTTCCACCAGAGAATCCTGAAGCAGCTCTTGGGTGATGTCTGCCATATCACTGTCAAATTCTACAACTTTCCCCAGTTGGTCAGCTTCTGGGCTCTGCAAGATCCAAGTCAGAATAGTAGTCCTGGCCTCTGGGAAATCTGATTGATGTCCAGATACTGTGTCCAGTTCTAGATTCAGCCAGGTACCCATTCTGTGGAACTGCTAAGCTAGCAAAGCAAACCTCCATGAGTATGCCCAGAGACAAAGTTGTGGTACAATGTCACCACATACAGGTTTGCGCTGCTACCATGATGTCTCCTTCATTCAGCTAAATTTCAAGACCCTTTTCAGGTGATGGGAGTGCAGAGATCTGCGCAACCAATATCCTGACACTGCATCTACTGCAGCTCTTGCAGAAGATGCTGGACGTGGCAGGTAGTGTCTTCTGGTAGCAATCTGCTGTCATCCCAGGATCCAGTGGGATTTAAAAAAAAGACAGTCAGCCAGTTCCTTCTGGGGGTTCTCCCATTTCAGAAGGAGCTATGAAAGCCAGCCCTGTTGGAAAGTCTGTGATTTGTACAAAACCAAAGTTAAGTGAATGGACCTATTTATGTGTGTTTGTACTGGTGTCTGCTCTTGTTCGAGGAATCCAAAATTCATCTCAAAAGATGTCTCTAAAGAATAAACAAGTAATATTTCTCCAGGATTAAGCCCTCTAGCTTACCTTTTGAGGTTCCTGTGATGTGTACCTCTATCTTTATAGAATAGGGGATGCCATCAATAAATCATTATTTCTTCCACATCTGATTCCAGGTTAGGAACCAAGTGGCTTGTGCAGGTGGCAAAAGTATTTTGCCATGCAAAACTTTGTCAGAATACATTTGTTTTTAAAACAGCACAGAATTTTAAAGTAAAAACAGGCAAACACTGGTCCTGCCTAGACTGTCTTTATCCTTTGAAACAGAAGAAATTACTTCAAAGACAAATGTCCAGCTTTTGTATTTTCAGAAGCATCTGCATTTCCCCCCACAAGCAAATCCTGCCACCACACTGTGACTTAATTCTAAGTGCCACCTCATTACCTATCCTCCCAAGGTCTGAAAAAGGAATGCAGTGCACCAGTCTCATGCCTTGTCTTGTCTCCCACTCTCTGGGGTGAGAGAGAGAACCAGAGAAAAGGCCCTTTGGATGACAAAGGAGAAATCTCCAGAGAAACCATTTCCAACTGGGTCATGTTGACACACCTTGCTCGATGGCAGGACTTATTTCAGCAAGGCCTTTTAGGAAAACAGTTTGTTTCTACCTTGAAAGGAGGCGCCAACTTCCCAACTGCAGCTGTTTGCTGAGATGCCAGCTGGCCTGGCAGGGGCATTTGAATAGTTTTTAATTTCTTGGCTTCCACTTTTGCTAGGCTCTCTTCCTCTTCCTCATCAGAATCCTGCAGGCCGTATTTTGAGAAGTGAGCTACCTGGATGGAGAAAAAGCAGCATTTTACAATCAGAAGATCCAGAGCAGATGATTCTTATGAGAAATCTTGCCCATCGATTCCTGTTCACTGCTATTACCCTCTGAAGATTAATCTACAGTGGAGAACAATATGCATTTTTATTAGCATTATAATGGCATTGATGATGTTATCTAGTTAGGTAACAGACATCTGCAAGAAAACAACCAAGCTCAGAGAGCATCAAGGATCACACAATATACATTTTCAAATGTGAAAACATATATAATTTTTAAAGAGGACAGGGGCTCTGGCCCAGCATGGAATGTGTTCCTGATTTGTTTGCCAGAAGAGGATGTTACCTTGAATATCCACGAGCCAGTTTCGGGGCGATACTCTTTAAACTGGGCTCCCTGTTTCCGAGAGACTGCCTCCAGCCTGCCCTCATAGTTCATTTCTGCCAGCCGTTCTGGGTTCTTGATCAAGCAACGTGAGGTTTTGTCAGTGGGCCAGACTCCATCTAAGGTGACTTCAGCTCGCCTGCTCAAAAGAGAAATTTGGAGTGTTCAGCAGCATGGCCCCTGCCACTGAGGAGCTCACAGTAGGGTAAAATAGTCTTTCAGATATTTTATTGGCCAAGCATGATTAGACACACAAAGAATTTGATTCCAGTACAGAAGCTCTCAGTGTACTTGCAAAACAACAGTAGATAAAACAGTAACATAAATAAAATAAAACGCAATTTATACATTCAAATAAAAATGCTAGTTTGGGACAAAACAAGAATAAAAGGTTCCTAGCATCACCTGTTCAAGCCCTCCCCAACGGGGGGCTTCAGTTCATCATCTGGGTAGACAATGACTTCTTTCCTACGGATATGGACAATCTCATCCAGGTTCAAGTTGGTCAGATTGACCTCACCCTCAAAGTAGATAGAGCCATAACCTAAGAAGAAGATGACCCCACATTAGCCAGTCACTGTGACCATTGTAATGAAGCATGCAAATTAATCAACACACACAATGTGTTGTGAACATAAATGGCAACACAAAAAAGGTCTTTCCCACGAAAACAGCTTTGGGTTTGTGGGTTTCCAGCACAGCTGTAAGTCTCAGTCACAATAACAGATGCTGACAACAGTGAGCTTGTAGAAACTGTTCTCACCTTTACGACCTACAGTGAAATCTGTCACAAGACACTCTCCTTTGTCATTGGTCATTTTGGCTAATTCTTCCAGGGAGGGAATGGTGTAGTAGCCAACTCGTGTCAAGACAATTCCTGGAAAAATCAAAATTTGATTAAGATCCCCCAAAACAAAATACAGCAATGCAGTCTCTTAGCACGTTAACAAAACGTGGAACATGCATATAGGGTAGTGATGGAGAGCCTCTGACATGCCTGTCAAAGATAACATGCCACAATGTTTTGAGTGACATATCAGCATTCACCAACTCCTGACAACTATTCTCAAAAGCAGGAGTCTGAAAATGAGTTTGTTTTTCTCATAATTCATTTTTGTAATTATCTGACATTTCTTTTGACATAGCATTACACAAGATTGGACTGTATATTTTTAAATAAATAAATGTGTAAAGAACTGTTTCTCTTTTGTTGAGTGTATGTGACATGCCAACAGTCAAATTAAACATTTTCTGAATTTTTGACACACTGAGTCCTAAAGGTTCACCATTGCTGCTGAGGAGCAAAACTAATTCAAAGGCATTTTGCTCTAATAATCTGATGGCACAGATTTGGCTACAACTTTGGGTAAGGGCATGGAGAGGGCACGGAAGAAAGATATTTTCCAGAGTTAATTGCTAAGTTAATTGGCTGTGAGCCAGTGCAGAAAACTGGTCTTCTGACAGCCAAGCTGGGTGATCCAGAGAAGGCTTTTCTTTAGGAAGATCTGCCAATCCAAGCCGAAATTTCACAGGTTGGTTTTGGCCTTTTGGAAGAGACCTCCAAAAACCTAATGCCTGAACTGATTTGGGCCATGAATCACAACTTGATTTAGCTTTCAGATGACCAGCTCAATTATTTGGAAAATAATGACAATGGAAGTCACGTGGGAGGACAGGGCCAGAGACTGCCTGCAGGGGAGTCACTCTTCCTACTCAGGCTAGGCGACCAAGGAAGGGACTCAAGCTGAATCCTGGCAGAACTTGCATCTGACCTGCTGGATGGGTGCTGTGGAATTGGTCTTCTGTCTCCTCATCATGTTCCTCCTGGAGAGACTCCTCATGGTAGGAAACTTCCTCCGTGCTGCTTTCCAGCCCGTTCCGCAGCACCGGCCGCACATTCAGGGCTATGATGGTGTCATCCACACTGTTATTCTGATGCTTGTGAATGGCATTCTCTGGAGTCTGGGGGATTGGCTTGGCAATGGAGTTGGCAAAGGACCTGGACATTTCATGGGGATAGCTTTCATCTTCCTGCTCTTCGTCCTGCCTATGGTCTTCATTAACTGACCTAGAGAGGAGACTCAAACTGAGAAAGGCACATGGGCAGACAGAAAGCATAATTTCTAAAGAAAGTCACTCTGCCACAATTCACAGGAGGAAGAGAACTTATTTCATTGGCCTGGATTTCAGTTTTGGACAATGTTTCTTTTATATGATGGTATATCTACAGTGCAGGTTCAAGCCTTTCTGGGAAATGCATACCCATAATTTTATGTATTTATTAAATTTATGACCCGCCCATTTTGCCACTGTGATTCTGGGCAGCTTATAAGAAAATCATAAAAAATCATAAAATTTGAAAAATAATAAAATTAATAATTTGAAAAGAGTCAAGAAATTGAACAGTCAATTTAACTTCAATTTAATTTGTTCGTTTTAATTTGGTATTTGATAATTTCATTTCCATTCTTCTGTAAATAAGTTTTTATATTGGATTAGCAGAGACTCCTATAAGATCAGCTCTTTGATGCACAAAGTGCCAAAATATTTGGATAGAGTCACTGACACATAAGGCTAAGCCATGATAAGAGTACTGTTTTGGCTTGGAACCGAACCACTGTGGTTTATGAATCAGTCACACATGACTATACTCCACAATGAAGTCTGGCTGTTATTAATACTTTAATATTTTATTGTACAGAGTCTCTCTCTGAGGGAGATGGGTGGTTCAAAAATGTGAAAAATAAATAATCACTCACATTCTGTTATCAACAGTCCCCATACACATTGGAGATCTTAGTATACCAGAGTCACTAGGGCTGGTAAAGCAGGGGAAGAGAAATGGTGCAGTGATGGAGGCTTAAGATGGGGAGAGACAGATTCACCCCCACTTCAGCCATGGAAACCCCTTGGGTGACTTTGACCATTCTCTGCCAGCTCAACCTACCTACAGGGTTGCTACTCTGGGGGAAATAGGAAAAGGGAGCACAACAGTCACTGTCTTTAGCTCCAGAATGAAAGGTGGGATATAAAACTAACAAATAATTATTTTAAAGGGTGGTACATAATTTTAAAAATAAACAGAATGAGAAGCAACTTTAATTACAATTGCTAAATGATATAAATGGCCAAGGTTATGCTCAGCAAGATCTCAGAAACCAGTACGAGGACTGTGTAGATAATGTGAGCAGGCTGTGTAAACTGCTTTTCTGACTGCTTTGCCATAGAGAATACGCATCTCCCGGTTCACAATTATCCAGTAATGGCTGTGATGTTCCAAGCTCATTTGACCCATTTGTAGTGGGGAATTTTTGTAACAGAGACCACACTCCCAAGTTCAGAGGGCTTCCAATAGAACTCTGGCTACAACTCCTGCTAAGGAGCGCAGACCAGCATGCCTTGCCCAGAACTTATTATTCTGCAACACCAAGCAACTATCCAGACAGGAGCAACTTTAAAGAGCAAATTTTGTTTTCACTATTCCAATATAAGGAATTCTTTGCTTCCCTTCCTCCCAGGGATGCAGTGTTCACTGTTGTTGTTGTTCAGTCACGCAGTCATATCTGACTCTTCGCAACCCCATGGACTGCATGACACCAGGCCCCCGTCTTGCACTTTCTCCAGGAGTCTTCCCAAGCCCATGCCCATCACACTGACTATGCTATCCATCCATCTCATTCTCTGCTGTCCCCTTTTCCTCTTCTGTTCAATCCTTCCCAGCATCACAGTCTTTTCTAATGAGTCCTCCCTGCGCATTATGTGGCCAAAGCACTTGAGCTTCA
>JANHZU010005514.1:60633-74358 GCA_032468055.1 Acrochordus granulatus | reverse complement strand
ATAAAAACAGAATTAAAAACAGCTAAAAATCTTTAAAATAAACCAACTGGACCGAGCAGGGAGATAAAAAATATACATCGGTGGAGGTGAATATTAAACCATCAACCACCTCCAAGAAGATATGTCCCCATCGGAGCCCCATACCAGCTGGCAAAGCCAGGTCTTAAGGCTCTTTTGGTAGGTCGTAAAAGTGGGCATAGACCTTACCTCTGGGGGCAAGATGTTCCACAGGGCTTGAGCCGCAGCCAAAAATGCTTTTCTTCTGGATCCTGACAGCCGAAATTCCTTGGCTGACGGGATCTGGAGGAGGTCTCTTCCTCTGGAACTGGTGGTGTGGGACATCCCCATTGGGGTGACATGGTTCTTCAGAGAGCCTGGTCCCATGCATGAAGGACTTTAAAGGTCAAAACCAACACCTTGAATTGCACCCAGAAGGAGATTGGCAACCAATGCAGCTCATGGAATAAAGGTGTTACATGGGCCATTCTCTTGGCCCCTACAATCCAGATGCTCTTCAAGGGTACCCCCATGTAGAGCGCATTGCAGTAATCCAGGAACAAGATGACAAGGGCGTGAGTGACTGAGTGAAGGGAGCTCTGGTCTAGGAAGGGGCGTAACTGGCACACCACATGCAACAAAAAGTTGTGCAAAGGCTCTCCTAGCCGCAACTGCCACCTGCTCTTTGAGCAGGAGTAGTGAGTCCATGAGAATCCCCAGATTATGCATTGGGTCTGTCTGGGGTAGTACTACTCCATCTAGAGTTAAAGTTGTTAAAATCAGGTCCCCCAGACACCCAAAGCCACTCAGTCTTGCCGAGTTCAGTTGAAGCCTGTTGTCTCCCATCCAGACCCGTACAGCCTCCAGACACTGAGTCAGGGCCAAGACAGCATCACTTGGATCACCAGGGATGGAGATGTAAATCTGAGTATCATCAGTGTACTGATGGTACCTCATCCCATGGCGACGGATGTTCTCACCCAGTGGCTTCATGTAAATGTTAAAAAGGAGAGGAGAAAGTACCAAGCCTTGAGGCACACCACAAAGTAGCGGCCAAGGACTGGACTTCTCTCTCCCTATTAACATCACTTGGGACCGGCCTTGAAGAAAGAAGCTGAACCAGTGCAAAACTGCACCACCCAGCTCCAACCCCTGCACATGACCCAAAAGGATACCATGGTCGACAGTATTGAAGGCTGCTGAGAGGTCAAGGAAAGCTATGATGGATGCACAACCACCATCCCACTCTTGCCAGAGATCATCCACAAGAGCGATCAATGCTGTCTACATATCATAACTGGGCCTGAAACCAGACTGAAAAAGGTCCAGAAAATATGATGGAAATTTCACCTGTCTGTGTAGGAATGATTTATTTAAGTGATATTCAGGTCTCATGAAAATATCTTTGGGGACTGGGTATGTAAACAGGTATCGTAGATCTATCAGATAATTGTATCAAAAAATTGACTGGCAGGGAAGGGGAGAGTTAAAGGCAGTCCTCTACTTCCCCTCATGACCAACAGCTTTCCTTAATGAACTTTGTTGAAGTTGGGGACTTGTAAGTCTCAGTCATTCTTAGAAACTGTTTCTAATGCAACACCTAGGCATCTGTATATGGAAGCTTGCCCCTTACTTGAATGTGGCATAATTACTGGATGAGTTGAACTTTGGCTCTGCATCCCACCATAACCTCTGAAGGGTGTTCCCTAGCCTCTAGGTACTATAATTTGTTTGAGGAACACCAGCTGATGGATTATCAGACAATTTAAATGATCCAGTCCAAAGCATGTTATTCAATGTAAGCCACTAGTTCTATGCAAAGCATTCAGTAGAGTAAACATAGTGTGATGCAATGTATGACATATCTACTGGGCACAGAAAAAACAGAAAAGATAAATGAACTCTGGTTTCCAAGAATTTTCATTTTGAAATGTTTGTTGTTTTGGAAGTCAAAAGAAGGAGGAAAGGCTTGGAATGCAGATATGAAATCTGCATGAAACATAGAGCAGCTGGCTCAATGAGTATTAACAGAATCACCAACCAAAGTCATGATTCAATCTTCCTTTCTGCTCTGCTCTGTTCTTGTAATTCCCTGGTTTTTTAATTTATTTACTTGGCAGATTTAAATTTGAGTTATATATCTTCTTTAAATAAGGCAGATTTAATTTTTAATAATAAAGTTAACTGTGAACATATTTCTGAACATGTACATGTTCTTTCTTGGTAATAGTTTTGCAGATTGATGATACCAAATGCTGTATGCAACTGAATTCTGTTTAAATGTTATTTTTGCAAAATAGCAGTAATAATAAACAAGTATTGCAACTTTTAATATGCTTGTTGAAGATTTAGATATCTTGCAATTCTGAAAGTATATTTCTCCTCCCCCAATCATCTTTAAAGCCCAAGCAACTAGGGAGGATCTCTTTTTGCCACACCTACATTTCTAAGACTAAGCTGCTTCTTGTCTGACTCTTGGCTGTGGCTCTTCCTCCTGTTTCACAAAGTTATTCCCACATACCATTACTCCTTGTGATCTCTAATTTTGGGGTATCACACAACATGGGGCACCAAGCTTGTGATAAAAACTGTGCTGATGTGTTTAAAGATTCAAGTGTCTTTTCCATATTATCCCAGCTATCTGGGAGCTATTTATACCGTATGTAATGCTCAAGTATGTCTTGCAAAACCTGGTGTAAGAGACCTTTTTGCACAGAAGTCATTTTGGCACGAAATAGCAGGACACATACTGGTGTTAGCAATGACAGTACTTAGGGTTCCATTCCATTGAGGTTTACAGGAGCCAGGTGTCGGCTATTGCTCAAGTGTAAGGGGAGGTCACATTAAATTCTTGCCATTTTAGCCTATGGAAGCTGTTTTTTCTGCTTTTTCCTGTTTTTGAATATTTGCATACAAATTTCCTGTACTTTATATGGTTGTTTTCTCCTAAAGAATAAAGTCATAATTTTATATGGTCATTATAATATTGCTGAAACAAAAAATCTAATGGTGGCCTAAGACTTCTGCAGAGTACTGTAAATCTTGTATGTCTTGTTGGATAGTTTTTGTAGATGGTACAGGTACTGGTACTGCAAATCTGCCTTTTAAAAGTGATGGAAGAGAAGTGCCCCATCCAATAGTCCACAGTGTACTATTGCTCTAATTATTATTGTCCAGAGTTGTAGGATTAAGGCAGTCTATACCTATAGTCAATCAAAAATGCTCAATGTTAGAAAAGGGAGCATGTAATTGTAGATACTTTACAAACAGCATTTTTTATACATTAAAAAAACAGAATATTCTGGCCCAGTATTCTGTCATACATTTCTCCAACTGTTCTTTTATTTATTTTTTTACTAGCAATTATATCATTTTGTGGCATTGGGAATATCTTGACATGATAACTTTGCAGCCAAATTCACAGGCAATTCCAGTTGTATATGATCTGCTCGATCTGCTCTACTAACTGGGTTGGAGAGCTTAGTCAACTTATTTCTGGCTCTGCATAGATTTACTTTAAGCTGTAGCAAACTTGGGTCACTCTTGCACAAGGCTATAAGTCTGCAGAATTTCTGGAAATCCTTTTTCTCCATTGTGGTAACTCTTGCCTCATCACATCTTCTGGCCCTTGACTCAAGGCAGTTATTCATCTGTTCAACCCCCAACCCCCCCCAAAAACACTTCAGCATCTGGATCTTGGTATCTATTCAGTGGCATATATTCCCAGATTCCAGCCACCACAGCATGTAGCCATTATTACTGCTATTGAGGGAAGTACAAATCTTGTAAAATTGAAAAAATTCAGAGTCTGCACAAGTCTTTTTCTTTTAAATACAGCAAAGAACAGAGTCTTTGCTACCAACTTCCCTTCTCATGTACTGAAAGTGTCAATAGGAATAGGATATTAGTAATTAAGGTTATTTCTCTTTTGTGTGAGATGGAGTTGAAGGGATTTATTTTGGTTCCTGGGTCTGCAGTAGCTCAGATGGGACACTGAATGGATATTTTCTGTATTTTCTTATTGCTCAACTGGATGATGAGCAATGGAAAGCTTATGGGATTTTTTGTATGTATTTAACATTTTGAGATGTGTGGAAGTGACAACACTACTATTTCAATGATTCAGCTGTGTCTCCTAAATCTTATGATAAGTTGACCCAATGTTGTGAGTCTTGAATAGATGTAATTCAGATCTTTCTTTCTTTATTAAATTTATATGCCGCCGAAATCCGGAGACTCTCAGAGACTAGGTCAGAGGCTTTAGAGAGAAGATCTTGCTTCCCTCTAAAGCCTCTGACCTGTTATCTCATTTATACAATGCACAAAAAGTGAAAACAGATTATGCATTTAGCATTTTCACCAAAGGTTTAGCTACTGGGTAATTTATGATTTCTTGGCTAGATCCAGAGATGGAGATTTTTCTTTAGCTTGGGAAAGCAACAGTCTCCCTAGAGAGGCTGATATTCAGTTATTCTGCATGTTTTATAGTGCTCAACAAAAATAAAATAAAAGTAGGAGAAGGAGGGACTGCCTGATTTCTCGGTACTATATTTCTGAACAGGTACTAAAATCAAAATTTCAGGCAAATCTTCATTTTAATGGACTAAGGAGTGAGGGGTGTCATTCATTCAAGAATGTCTGCTAATATGAAATCCCATTACTGCAGTATTTAAAAGTGCCAAAGAAATGTGGTCCCATGCATGCAAAATCCATGGTATTAAGGTTTCTTAAATCAAGGTTTTACTTAGACTGGCTGTCTTGAGTTTATTTGAAATTCCATATGTGTGACTGCAGCCTTTCCTACTTCTTTTCTGTATCACCTTTCTCAATTTTTTTTTAAATATTTTGAGTTTCAGCTTCATTGGTTTAATAAGAGATATGGTTAAGGTTTCCCCTGTGCAGTCATGGCCAACTCTAGGAGGTGTTGTTCATCACCAATTCACAGCCAAGGGAACCAGCATTGTCCGAAGATGCTTCTGTGGTTATGTGGCCAACATGACTATACACCGAGGCACATAGAATGCTGTTACCTTTCCCCCTAATTAGGTGGTACCTATTTATCTACTTTCATTTTTACCTGCTTTCAAACTGCTTGATTGGCAGGAGTGGGAGAAAATAACAGGAGCTCACCCAGTTACATGGCCCCAGGGTCTTGAACTTGGCTGCCAACTTCCAGCTAACAAGCCCAGCATCTTAACTGCTAGAACGCTGCACCCCTTATTAAAACTTTACCCACATGCAAAGTTGCACAGCTATCGCTTGCATTTCAGAATGTACACAAGAGTTTGTCAAGCATTGTAATTCTAGGTTTGGGGTCAAAAAATACAGTGCTCTTACCCTCCCTCCAGTTTTTCTGTAGGGGGGCTGAAGGGAGAGATCTGATTTAGAAGGGTTAAGAACTCCTCAGCTGAACAGAGTAAAGGAGAATCAGGATGTTTAGCCTGACTGCTGCCATCTTGTCAGAAGTACCTTTCACTGGAGAATCCTTGTGGAAAAAAAAGGAATCTGCTGGAGGACAGCTTGCATTATTTCCTTTGCTACTCTTAAAGAGCCCCCATCTGAATTCTGAGATAGGTTTTTCTGCTCATAATCTGTTCCTGAACATAGTCCTCAGCTTCTTCTGATATTTTAAAATACAGCCATTCAATTTCCAAGTCTTTCTTCATGGTACAGTCATATTATTTAAAAATAAACAGAGATATACAATTTTCTTTTTTTTAAAATGGTCTGTATATTACACATAAATGTGTTGAAGACAACCTTCTGTCTATCCTTTCTTGAACTGGGAGAGGCAAAATATAAACTGAAAAATAGTCTTGATAATTACCATTTGAAATCAGTGGTTGTATGTATTTCATGGTTTAAGAATTTCTGGCTCTCTGATTCAGAGAGCAGTATGTAATTCCATTTATCTTAGACACATATTTCATCCTGGACAGGAGTAACACTCAGTTTTAATTAAACATTCTTCAGCAAGCTAAAATATTTTATGAATTTAGCCTGGACTTTCAGCGCATTTATCACATTAAGAATACAAAGTTATTCCCCCCTCCAACCTTTATCTCTCAAACTGTCTAATACTCTCTTTATATTAAAATAACTGCTTCTCTCGTTTTCTTGTAGCAAAAGCTGGAAGCTTGTCTTGGCCAGCCCTGTATTACCTGGAATTTTAGGCTTCATTATTAGCATTTTAAAAGGTAATATTATTTTTAACATGGCAGTCAAGACCTCTTTTTAACTTCAAGAAAACATGTTTTTTCCTCTTACCATTTTTTGGTATATGGGAAATTGTCTTTTCAGTGCTAAGCAATAGAATACATATTCTGAATGTCCTTGAGTACACTTGCAGGGTTTAAGAAAAACACAAACCCAATTGGGAAAGAATGTATCACTACATTCAATAATGTGATCCATACATATATCAATAATGTGATCCATACATTTGCCACCTGTGGAATGTTATCCTGAATCAAAGTTTTTCTATTGAATCTTGGACATGACCAACATGCTCATGTCTCAAATTAAACCAGTTAAATCCTTTATAATTTGATCATTTGCTTTCTGATGTATCACTTATACCAAACATAGGTATTATTTGTTTCTGTGGTGGCCAAGTGGTTAAGGCGCTAAGTTTGTCAGTCAAAAGACCCAAGTGCCACGGTGTAACAGGGTGAGCTCCCATTCCTACTCCAGCTCCTGCCAACCTAACAGTTTGAAAGCATATGAAAATGCAAGTAGATAAATAGGTACCACCTTTGGTGAGAAGGTAACAGTGTTCCATGTGCTTTTGCATATAGTCATGCCAGCCACATGACCATGAAAGCATCTTTGGACAATGCTGGCTCTTTGGCTATGAAACGGAGATGAGCACTGCTCCCTAGAATCAGTCATAACCTGCAGTTTTTTATTCTATAAAAAGATTTGAGCCCTCTTAATAAGTTACTTGATAATTTGTATTTTAAATGGGCAAAGAAGCCCCTTTGCAAATATAAAGTGTCTCAGATTCAGGGATCAAGTTTGATCCTCCACACCAAACTTGGGGTGTCTAAGTTTCAAGGCAACACTTGTTTAATTTGCTTTACTTTCTATGGGGGGCTGATGGACAGTTTTCCTCATGGCAACTGAGAATGGGTTACAGGAAGGAACAGGTGGGTAGTCTTGATTGAAAGATTTAAGTTTTGATTACTGATGTATCTTTTTCTTTACTGGATATATACAATAAATTTTGAATAGAGAATTGGAGTATTATATATTACAGGCAGTATTATATATTGCCTGAATCATTCAGGCCTTAAGGATTCAGTCCTTGAGGAATATTAAATATGTTTCTTAAGACTTAAAAATGATTAATTAACTAAAAGAAAAAGAAGAGGGAGGGGTCTTTTTGAATTGTCCAAACATATTTTAAATATATTGGCTTTTGTCTTATTTATGCTGGAAGCATACATTTGAAGGAACTTTGATATTTATATTATGGGCACGTCCACTTCTAATACTCTATAACCATACTGAACAAAGTTCTTGGAAAGCAGTTAATAGCTAAAGATCTTAATGTTTTGTTAATGTATTTTATACCTCCCAAATCTGGACTGTGTGAAGAATCTTGGACAGATATATTAAATTTGGGCTAAAAAAAAAAGTGTAGTCATGGATGACAAATTCTGTTCCAGATGATAAAAGTTGACTTAATAACATTTGTCAGCTCTTAGTCTTTGAGTTAGCTGTGTAACAAAGGAGAAATGAGAGTGATTAAGTGATTTGGTCTAGTGATTAATGCAACAGGCTTGAAACCAGGAGGTCATCAGTTCTAGTCCCACCTTAGCCATGAAAGCTGGCTAGGTAATTCTGGGTCAGTCACTCACTCGCATCCCAACTCATCTCACAGGGTTGTTGTGGGAAAATTAGGAGGAAGAAGGTGTGTTAAGTAAGTTTTCCACTGTGAGTTGTTTATAAAAATAATAAAGGTGGGATACACATAAAATAAATATTTTAGAATCAATTTATTCAGACACTTAATCATAATGATGAAATTAAACAACTATACAATTTTAGTAGCTTGATTTTATTTTTTTAATTTTTTTTTCTTTTAAATAGAACATTAGGTATAATTGAGGTTTCTTTTGTATGGGTTTTTAAAGTTTTGATTAATCAATCATGTTGTTGCTATTTGAATGGTTACTGGAGTTCCTCAGGGCTGGGTGCTCCCTCTGCTACTCTTTTCCCTCTACACCAATGACTGCACCTCTGGGGACCCCTCTGTCAAAATTCTGAACTTTGCAGATGGCACAACAGTTATTGGACTCATTAGAGATGGGTATGAGTCTATGTATAGAAGTTGAACAACGGCCATGTGGTATGGTTGAAACACAGCTCAAAACTGTGGAGATGACAGTGATTTTAGGAAGAGTCCTCCTATTTCACCCCCTCTTACCATACTCAGCAACATGGTATCAGCAGTACAATCCTTCAAATTCCTAGGCTCTATAATCTTCCAAGGCTTAAATTGGACTGCTAACATTAGCACAATTATTAAGAAGGCACAACAGAGGATGTACTTCCTGCATCAGCTCAAGAAGTTCAACCTGCCTCAAGAGCTGCTGATAAAGTTCTACAGAGGAATCACAGAGTCTGTCCTTTGTACATCTATAACTATCTGGTTCGGTGCAGCAACCATGCAGACTCCAACAAACAGAGAGGACTGCAGAAAGAATAACTGCAGCTAGCCTGCCCTCCATGGAGAACCTGTATATTGAGAGGGTCAAGAGAAGGGTGGAGAAGATATCTGCAGACCTTTCCCTGGACATAATTTATTTGAACTCTTTCCTCTAGATGGAGCTATAGGGTATTGTGTACCAAGACATAGAGACAGTTTTCTCCCTGTGCCATCATTCAGCTGAATACTTGACAGGAATACTATATGACAGGACACAAAGTGCAAATAATTCTAAATTAATCCAGAAGTTCTTTATACATACTTATCAGTATATTGTGGTTGTAATTCTACACTTTACTATATTCCTTTTCTACTGACTGCATGCTTTGGATGCACACTTTATTGTTGAATGTATAATTTTATTTTTATGGTATTTACTGTTGTCTTGCAAGTATACTTAGAGCTACTGTACTGGAGTCAAATTCCTTGCGTGTCTACCATGCTTGGCCAATAAAGAATCTGAATCAACACTGACTCAAAGGCACCAGATTAATAAATAAATCTTTATCATTGTCTACTGCATACAAGACAATAGCAAGCAAATACAATGTCATACTACGCTGTTCTAAACTATGTTATTCACAGGAGATTGCAGAAGCATATTGTGGCTAAAATACCTGAGATTTACTTCCAAGATGCTTAATTCTTATAAAATATCTGACCTTTCATTGTTCTCTCCTTCTACAAATTGCAACCCAATTATTATTGTTTCAAGAAAATATAATCTTCCTCCTCATAGTTTTGCATCATTTTCATCATCCATGACCAGTAATTGTGCAGAATTCTGTGACACCCTTAGATGTCTTTTCAGACTTATCTATGGGCAAGAAGAGAAGAGAGTCTTTGCCATTTAGGTTTCTGTAATATTTTGATAAAATTGATGTAAGTGTAATGATATGTGGGAATGACCTTGGGAGATGGGGAAACAGCTGTAACCAGAAGAATGGTTGGATAAAAGGCTGCTTAGCCCACAGAAGGAATGTGGGCATGGCAAATGTCTCAGGAGGGACCTTTCCTAGTTTCTTGGGGTGCAAAGGCATTGAGGAGGAAATGTACTTTCAGACTTGCAAGATTCTGTTAATGCAACTTTATAATAAAGTAGAATTAATTCACATGAGTGTGCTTCTTGTTTGGATTGCCTTACAAGGCTGACAATTATTTTTTTTACCAAAGTAAGTAAAAATGGAAATAAAGACGAATATGGCCAACATACTCAATTTCCCATGTGATACATACAGAAAGATACTCCAGCAAATCTACTGTTATATCTAGCTTCTATCTGATGGCAGCACATCATATTTAGCAGGATAAAAGCTCTTACATTTGGGGCATGCTGCCAAGATAGGATGCTACTAAAAGGGCCTATTCTATAAGCCAAGTCACATGGCTGAAGCATAGGTCACACTAGAGATCTTAAAAAATAAAATCTGTTTAACTTCTGCACAGGCTTCTTCCTGAAACCACCTCAACTTACAAATTGAACAGAGTCTTCAATCTAAATGTGTTCCTTGATCCAAGGGGATAGAAATTTGTTATCCAAAATCAGGGAAGTCAAGAAGCTCTCCATCTATACCAGTTAAAGCCAGAATTTTACGCAGCAAAGATTCATATCTGCCTCAGTGGAATCAGGTTAGTCTCCAGCCCAAGCAAAGAATTAAGGATGCAGTAGGATATATTGAACTTGACCTTTAGAAATTTTGATTGAACAGTTTCAAACAGAGCCATAGAACAATATGCTCCATAGATCAAGTAAATCAGAACCTTTGCCCCACGTATCTTATTAGCTGTTAAAATATGCTAATTGCCATTCTGGTTTGCAAAATGCAGTGTTTGAGTAATTTGGGGTTTTTGCAGACATAGTTTTTCTAGTTTTTTTTTTTCAAGCAAAGAAGCATTAAAAGGAGACTCCAAGATATTTATAGAAATTGACTGGTTAATGCTAAATGGTGTCTATCATTGACAACTGATGTTATATGATAAGGCTTCTTGGAAATACGATTATTTTTGTTTTATCCGGAGCATCATCAAACTCCTTTTCCCCATAGAGAGATGTATGAGTAAAGAAAGCTACTCCATATACATGATATAGTAGTAACTAGGAAAAAGATGAAGCCTCAATTCCATTTTTGAGCTACATTTCCATGAGCCCGAGGCTTTTATCTGAGTGAGCATTCAAGCATGAATGTTTATCTGCAGTAATATAATCCAGAAAGTGTTATACCAAACATCGCTGAATACTTCAGAGTCTCATAGCGAGAGGTTTTTACCATATTGTGCAGTAATTAATTCCTGTTCCTGTTGTCTGGTTATTTTAAACTATCATCATTTGTGCTTTAGAATTCACACTCAGATGAACCCTGCCAAAACAAAGGAAAAGCCAATCATGCATTTGATGTCACAGCCAAGCAAATATTACGCACACCAAAATAAAGGGAAAGAACAAGAAAATGTAGTTAACAAAAAATGACAAACAGAAGAATTGGAGCTGAATACACATATTTGGTGCATAATTCTTATTGTATGTTCTTTTCTCGAACAAAATAAAGCAGTGCCTTGGAATCTCCAAAAAAAATGAATCAGAAATCACTTTTTTTCATGTTGGTTCTATGAGAGGAGCTAAGTTAGAATATGCCCAGATGCAAGGAAGAAGAGCGAAACAGTGAGACAGACAATGACAATCCAAAAGAAGGAACTTCTAAATAAGGATTATTCCTTCATTAAAATATGGGAAGTGGGAATGGATGACATAACATGCCATATAACATCCTGCCATGTTCTTCACAACCTCTGGAAATAGTCTCTTAAGAAAACACAATTTTACACATTTATGTATTTATTTAAATTATACATTGCCCATCTCACTGTGACTCTTTTTATTCGTTTGCTCTACTGATATTGAGATCTGAGATTAAAAAGAGGAGAAGTACTTAAACTAAGAAGTGAATATGTTCATCACAACACCTGGAGTGATGGCCAGCCTGTTTAAATCAAGAGGGTGTAGACAAAATGAATAATAATGTTGACTTCCATGTGTTTGACAGTTAAAATTGTTTTGATGCCTTCTTAAATATAATTGCTTCTCCCCATACTTTGCAGTATTCCTTGGAATTGTCCTCTAAAGAGTTTGGTTTTGGGAATAGGTTGTAGGAGGCAACCAGGATGCTCAACAAGCAAGGAATGGTTCCAAACAAAAGAAAACCAATTGGGTATCTTCCTTTTTCCCCTCCAATAATATGGATGTGGCTAGATCATTAAAATTAAGGATGAATATCCCTGAATGTCTGTTTTCCCCATGCAAAATCACTGGGGGCCCCTCCTCTACCTCCCTCCCTTCTAACTTTCTTTACTGGATTCTTTGCTTCAACAGCAGCAAAGCAGCAGTGGCAGAATGTCTAATTAGCTACTTTGCTAAGGTTTTATTATATGTTATTCTTTATCAAGTGACAGCAGCCACAGAGATTAATAAAGCTGTCAGCCATGGATACATTCATAAATGATGGCTCCCATTTTTATTTCTGAGTAACACTAATTAGCATATTGTCCCTTTTTATTGGGGAACACTATAAAGGAAATGACTGAAGAGAGTTGTCTTACCGGTGTTAGATCATTTCAGCTTTTGTTGGAGGAAACACCATCCTAGGGAACATATTCAGAGCAATAGAGAAGGAACTAACCAGGAACAAAGCACAAGGTCTAGAAAAGAGACTCTGGGTTTGGAAGGCCACTGATGCCTCAGCAGATTTGTTCACAATTATCTTTCAGTAGATTACAAATAGCAGATATATATGGAAGATATTTATATGTTTAAACCAGTGGGATGGACTGGGATATTGATCCAACTATATTGCTCCAGTGTCTAATCACAAACTGAATTGAATTTGATAGTGATCACTATTTAAAATACAGGTAGTCCTCATTTAAAGACCACATTTGGGACCACAACTCTGTAGCTAACCAACATGATCATTAAGTGAAACATCATGTGACCACTCCAGATATATGATGCCAGTTCCACTGCAGCCAAGAAGTAAATGACCCATGGTTGTTAAATGTTACATCAAGTGACTTGACTTGTGACATACTGCTGACTTCCCCAGTGACTTTCTTTGTGAGTAGCCAGCTGAAAAGCTCACAAATGGTGATCACATGACTGCAGGATGTTGCAAACCATTGTATATGTATGCCAATTACACATTAATCGACGCATAGAGATAAATCACATTTGTACACCATTCAGAACAGATGATAAAGAAGCTAAGAAGGAAACAAAAAACCTAGAGCACATACTCTCTAACAGCCATCCTCCAGGTAAGCAGAGATTAATACCAAACAAACAATCTACAGAAAAAAAATCCCAAATCATGGTACTACCAAGGAGAAAACCATACCCCACAAAAACAGGCAAGTCAAGCTACTATATATGAACAAGCTACTACTGTATATATGAACTGATAATGTTACTTAATTGGATAATAATAAAATATCTGCAAACAAACAACCAAGATTAGAGACCATTGTGGATTCCTCAGATAGACTGGTATTGCAAATGGTCACAACTTGCATTGGTTTCTTCTCCAATTTCTTTTCCCACAACTACCATTTGAAGTACATCAGGCTGAGCAGATGCCTAGTTGAAAGTTATCCAGTGGGCTTCCATGGCTAAGGATGGATTCCAGGTCTACACACTTGCAATTTATCACCTTAACCTCTTTACCACATTGGCTTTCTCTTAGGCTAATTTTGGTGAGAGGGACAGGGATCAGGGGCTCAGCAGAATGTAAATTGATAGAGTATAAGTCCATCTTGAGAACTCAGAATGTGGCAGAAGGACCTAAACCACGGGTGTCTAACCTTGGCAACTTTAAGATGTATGGATTATGCTGGCTGAGGAATTCTAGGAACTGAAATCCACATAACTTAAAGTTGCCAAGATTGGACACACTTGGCCTAAACTATTTCTGTAAAGAGCTTAACATGACTTTGAAGCTGTTTAATGCATTGGCTGTGTTCCTAAT
>JANHZU010005514.1:45169-58094 GCA_032468055.1 Acrochordus granulatus | reverse complement strand
GTGGCAGGTAGTGGGAAGAAGTCAAACTGACTTGCACATTTATTTAGAAGTTTAACATCAGCATGATGACGGATCAGCCCTTTCAAGTCTTCCATGAGCAAGATATAAAACATGGGTTTAGCACTCTTCTGAAACTGCGCTAGACCTGTGTTTGTAGAAGATGAGCAAGTCCTGTTTTATAGAACAGGTTGGCCATTCTCTTGATAGGGCACTCCTCCTGTGCTGAAGGTTGATTTCAACTGTGGAAAAGAGACAGTTGTGTGTTGCTGATTCTACCATGATTGGTTGTATTGTAAGTTATTGTTGTTTTTTCTCCCTTTAATGGAAAACCATTCTGGCTTGGTGGTACTAGGTTCATGAGCCAATCACAATTGTATATTCTCCAAGGCCATCCACTGACGACTTCCAAATGCTTCCAGCCACAAAATGAGAAATTGGACTCATTGGTTACTCACTGACAGCACTGCCACTTCCTATCAACATTTTTTGGGATGAAGGGAATATCACTTCTGTACCTATGATTTGTTAGCCATCCAATTTTAGAAATAGGTCTAAATGTTCTTTGAAAAGAACACTAGATCCATATTCAGAAATAGCTTACTAGCCAAGTCATCTGCACAGCTGTGACTTGTTGGTTGGGCTGTGTGGCAAGTGGCTAAACCAGTTGCTCTCGGCAGTCATCAACACTCAACACTACCATGCATTAAGAAGAACAATTTGTTTTTTTTCCTGCTAGCTGATGATACTCAGTGGGAAGGGATATTAAACTGGAGGCATTTGCCAGTTGTTTTGATGTACTTGCTTTGTATTAAAAGAGAAAGAATAGAACTACTCACCGTTCTTATAACTAAGGCAAAATAAGATTTGGCAATGAGAGAAGAATTTATTGCCATTCTTCATATTATGTGGCTTTTATTGCTCAGTATAGTTTTCTATACTATTCTGTTTTTCAAATTTAGTGTTGGTGTATGTATTCTGGTCCTTGACTGTAGAAAGATATTAATCTAATCTTTATGCAGTCCTCTATATATTTCAACCTGCAATACGAAAGGAGTAAAATCAGATTCAATAGGATTAAATCTGACCAGTAAAGTGTCAAAAAGGAAATAGTTTATTCTCTTTTTTCTATCGATCTTTCTGTGTTTGTCTGTCTTCTATCTATCAATCAATCTATCTATCCATCTATCTACCTACCTACCTATCTGATGAATAAGGACTTTTGCATTTATGTAGATATCCTGACATTAACAATTTGTTTTTTTCCACTGAAGTGAAGTGCCCTGATTTCCCACTCTCCAGTTAAATCAAAACATTCTCATGGAATTTATACTATCTTTATTTTTTCCAGATATGGAAGCATGGACAACAGGGAGACTCCAAAGTGATAAAAAGTTATGTGAGAAAAAGGAGAGAAAATCACCAGAACGCCTCCTTTCTAAAATATTAGCAGAAGCATTTTTTTAAAAGAAAAGAAATCTAAGAGCATAGACCTATTTTTCATAGAATAAAATTTGAAGACATATTTTGGCATAGTATTAGCAGAAATCATGTGATCTGGAGAACAATTAAGATTCAGTGCCAATATTTCTAAGGCCTTTTTACATGGATTGAGACAGCCAATGCTTCTTTCTGACCCTGTTGCTACTATGGCTTGATCCTATTAGTTAGGACCAGACTATGTGATCTAAATCTGAACTTGCACAGCTGACTAAAGTACTTCAGACTACAAACTTTTCAGAGATGATGCAAGATTAATTTTAACCCATGTAAACCCTCAGGTGAGACCTGTTTTAAATACTATATTTTTAATTTAGGTATTTTTTTATTTCTTGAGAAGAATGTACTAGATTAGTGTAAATCTAACATAAACTAGATGTACTAAAAGAGTGCAGGTTTCTGATGCAAGTATACTGGCAAATTTGTGCTGACACATGGCCAGGTAGCTTGCCATATATAGATAAATAGATTTAAATGTGTCTGCCTGGGTTTAATTTTCCTCAGTTATTCTGAAAAGTTTCTTCTGCCCGAGTTCCTCTAATAAAAAGTAACAGAAAGCTTAGCATTCTTGCCTCTAGCTGCTTTTTCAGAGCCATCAAAAGGTCTCCCAAGAGCTATTCATTGTTGGGTGTGCACATGACACCTGTTACTCACATTATTTCTCTTTAGTGAAAATTTATGCAAGCACGCACACTAGTCAAAATGACAAAAGATATCCAGGGAAAGCTTTCTGGAATAGAATTGAATAGTATGGTTGCAGCATACTTCACCTAAGTGAAAGCATATCAGAAGTCATCTGTGATTACCTGGAAAGTGCAAACTCTGCTTTTAAGAACAAAAAGACCATGTTCACTCGCTTCACTGCCAGAGAGTGTGACTATGCAGGGTGCACAGCAATTTAGATCAGTTTTCAACTGCATGGAGAGATGCCTGGATGGATCATCTCCTATATATGAGACACAATAACGGAGATGATGGAGAAAATTTTTAACTCACCAAGATGGAGATCTGATTTTGCATGATTTTGATGATGATTTTGATTTTGCAAGGCAACATCTGGTGGGGTGAAGGCAAGAGGTGCATGGATCTAACAGAAAAAAAATCTCAATTTCTCTCTCTACTTGCTGAAAGATGATGTTATGAGAAGGTTGACTGGGTGACATAAAAACTGGTGAATTTTGCCTGCCCTAGTCTGTTTAAAGGATAGCTGGCTCACCCTTTTTTGCTCATTCAGCACATGGTTTTCCAGCCCATGCACTCTCTATTTTATGTTAATGCATGTCACTTCTCAAAGTCTTTCTATTGTAACATTCTAGCCATTGTTTATGTTCTGCATACTGAGCCAGCACTGGGATGAAAATAAACAAACCCTGAGATTGGGGGCCTTGATAAAGGAATGAGGCTGGAGTAGGTACCTTCTGGTAGCAGGTAACAAGAAGTGGTCTGTTTACTTGGAGATTTGTTCAGAACTGGACATCTCAATGGCTTGATGCCTCCATTTAGAGTTTGCAGAGTTTAGGGTCTGCACAGCAGTCCAACAGAAGTTCTAAAGGGCCCTCCCTATCCAATGAGGACTGAGTCACCCTTAATAGAACTACTGGAAAGCTATCAGCTGGTGCAATGTACAGTTTTGATCATGTTTATTTGTACTTATGCTTTTGCTTAGAGTTTAAGAGATATTTTACTCTTTTAAAACATATAATATAACCAGTGACTCATAATGAACTACTTAATGTTCATCAAGTATAACTTCCATGGCATCAGTGAATCTCTTGTTTATTCGCTTATGCCTTTTTAATTATTTGATCTCTTTGTCCCATTTCTTTTTCTTGTTTATGTATCTTCTCCAAAATGTTTAATTAAAAGAAAATTGAAATTGCAAGGGTTGAATTTGAAATTTTCTGCTACCAATGCTTGCCTGCCCCAATTAACTTATGATCTTTTCCACAATACCTGCTAAATATATCCTGCGTAAAGAAATAGAACTCTAATATGTGTTCTCAATCACGTTTCTCTTAGTTGAAGAAATCAGTTCCAAATTATTCTTAATATTAATTTTGAATTAACATAAGTAATCTATGTATGCATAACATAGTAATCAGATTCCTTGAAATTACATCTAAATATCCCTAACATATGAATATGTTATTCAGTTGAAGCAAAGCCCAAGGATTAGTAACAGCCAACATAAAGTAATTCAGCATTTTTAAATACGTCAGAGGAATCCTTATTTCAGACCATAAGAGAGTAATCTCGATGGGGAACACTAGTGTTTTAATTCTACTTAATTACTTTCTCTCAACTTCTTCATTAAACCAACATATTGGGGTTTATTTTTAATAGCACAGTTGTCAACCATGATCAGCTAAGTGAATCCCTTTGTCAACATATTCATTGAAAATACAACTAGATTTTGCTCAGGTGTTTTCAGATAAGTACCAACCTCCTGATTATACCTAGCAAACATTATCTTTGCAAGTTGCCTGGGTATACTTGAAAATTATTTTATATACAGTCAGTTATATCATGTCCACTTCTGAGACTCAGTGTAGTTTACAACTTAGCAAGTGTACTGAAGAGTTATCTAAACTCTGTGCCAGCTATATTCTTCCTATAATAAATTATGCTACTCATTTTTATTGTACCAAATGATGCACAATCAATTCAATGTAGAACATAACCTTATACAACAGCAAGTAATGAATATGAAAGAACAGATAATATGGTGCCAGAGAATGTTGTTTTTGCTGCCCATAAGAACCCTTGTTTCAATTTGCTTTCTAACTAGTCAAAATAAATATTTAAGGAAACATTGATGCAATATAAACCAAATACCTATTTGCAAGATTTACATAGCAAAGCTGGGAAAATGTTTTAGGTCAATCATTTCAAAAATGCAAAGAATTCTCATGCATACACCACTGGCCTATTACTTTCCTTTTTTCCTTGGCTAGGAATTGTTGTGGAGCAACCCAATTAATTACTTAAATCACAGAAATTCTGACAGGAAACCCCTAATATTAATTACACTTAATATAGTAAATTACAATTAATACAATAATTCACTATATTACAATTAATATAGTAAAGGAAATTAAGAAAAAGGACTTAAAGCAGAAATGATAATGAAACTTGAAAATCTTTTTTCTCCTTTGTATGTGGTTAAGTCAAATTCCTAATTAAACATCCATCTATAAGCAGTATCTAAGTAGTTGCAATGTCAACTTATAGTCATTTAGGAAAGTATTTTTCAACCTTGATAACTTTAAGATGTGTTGACTTCAATTTCCAGAATTCCCTAGCCAATATGCTAGCTGGGGAATTTTGACAGCTGAAGTCCACATGTCTTAAAATTGTTAAGGCTGAAAAACACTGATTAATGGCAAAGTATAATACAACCAACCTTGTTGAACCTGAGAAGCTAAGCTGAGATTTAGGAAAATCTCAGATGGAAAACAACCAGGAAATCCCACAACTGGGGAATTCTTGACATCCCAGAAGAAGGTAAACCACCTGTGTTTCATGGCCAAAAAAGCACAAGGACTTATCTGTGGCAAGAAATTAAGCTCAGCTTCAAGGAGACTTGGCTTTCTTTATCACAGTGGTGACAATTCCATAGCATACCAAGAAAATAATTGAAGGTAAAACATTTTTCATGATTCTGACAGAACATTCTATCTGAGAACATCAAAATTCTATCTAGTGGCTTGGTTAGAATAAATATTCTCCCTTTCAGGAAATATTCTACTTGCAACACTGAATTCCTCATGTTGGGATGCTGTCGGCCAAAGACTTTCATTTTGGAAAAAAATAAAACCAATTGAAAGAAATAAAATCCAATTGTTACTCTTTGGGATATAAGCCATGCTAATTATTTTATTTCTCAGAAGCATCCATTAAAACATTTAACCTCCTTTGGTGGCAGACTATAAAAGTGGGATGTATCAAAAAGCTAAAAGCTTTTGGTTGTATTCTGAGCTACACAGCTTTATTCTCAAAGATTTAAAGAGAGATATAGGTCTGTTGCCTCCCATGATGATGAAGAAAGCCTTTTGAAATGTTAAAAATTCCTACTACTAATTCTCCATACTTAATTGCCTGTGCATAATTCATGCACAATTAACAAAATATGCAGAGGTAAACAACTATAAAAATATTTTCTTTCCCAATACACTCTCCTTTAACAAACCCAGGCTCAAAAACTGAATTAACAGCAAAGGAGCTCCCCTTCCCATTTTACCATGCTTTTGAATTGCACCATTTCTCCTCCCTCCTTTTATTTTCTGAGTTAGAGACATTAATAAAATTCACTACCGACTGGTAATTAGGCTTTTATAGCTTCTCATATATCTCTGTCTCTAGACACATGGCAAAGAAAGAGGTGTTTTATTTGACACAGCAAGCAATCTTCTGGGGATCTGCTGTCCCAGTTCTCTGAATTTGGAAAGAGAGAGGATGCAGCTCAGATGCTAACAAACCAGTGCTGCACTTCCCATGGTAGAATGAATACCTAGTCTGTCAATTAGGTACATGATAGATCTTCAAGACCAGCTGTACCATAATTCAATTCCTATTATTGCCTCTTTCCTTTCTCAATCTCTCTCTCTCTCATTGTCTCGCACACATACACCTGTTCCTCTGAAGATTATTTGGTATCCACATTTTCTGTTTCCAAGGAAGGAGGATGTGAATATGTGTAAAATTCCTTCTGACTACTACTATTATGTTTCAGGTGGGAACATGTTTGATCTATCCATGTAAATACCCACCAGTTCTTTTATCCCCAGTGTTAAAATAGAATACTAGAATGCTCACACCTTATAAGCAGGATAGACTCAAAGTATCTTACCAGGATCTGCAATATGGGCATAGAACAGTAACTGATTCCGAGGAGTATGGGGAAAGCTGGGAATCAAACAATTGGAAATGGAAGTGGACTGGAATATGATGGCAAATGGCCATGGGGAGTTGGAAGCCTGAACAAAAATGTTCCAACTTCAACATTTCTTTTTCTGCACACCCCAAATGACTCTTCTATATTAGGCAACTTGAACTAGCATACAGACTTCTTCATTGATGTGAAAAAGAGAGCATTCTCAGATGAAAAATCCTAAATTATAGAACTCTGGGAGTGGAAAAGTCAAAATAAGCTGCATCTAAGTGCCACTGAGACCATATAACTTCTTATCTGACAATAAAAAATGCTTGTATATTCTTCTGAGAGCATATTCCTAATAGCAAGCAGGCCCATTGTGTTCCTAAGGTTCCTTTTTTTCCAGAAGTTAATTCCCAGTTTTCCAGACATTACATTGAGTCTACACCATTGTTTAGAAAGTAAGACTTGTGCCAATTTAGCTACAGATTACTTCTTCCCCCTCCCCAAACATACACCGTCAGCTTGAATTATCTCCCACACACACAGTAGAGGTATTGGAATAACCATGGGATATCAGTGAAAAGTTTTTCCTTGCTATACAACTCCAATCTAGAAGAGTTGTTCCATCAAATTTCAGCCCTTGTTAAATACCCGGCATCAAATCTTAAGTGTAGCACTACATCTAATCAAATCATATTGTTACAGACTCTAACAGCAACAGCAAGAAAATCAGGAACTAATTCACTTGCACATCCTTAAGTGTGGGATACTTGACAGTGAGTCATTTGCTTAAGATGAACAAACCAATTTTTGTACACAATTGCCTGACAGTTGTGAAGTAGAGAAATTCATCTAGCAACAAGAATTTCCAGTCTCCTAAGATGAAACAAGCTGTCCTGACCTTCTGAGCTATGCTGTTTAAAAAAAACTAGATGACCCCCAAATAGACATAAATATTTGCTCCATATGGATGTAGATAATTAGGGCAATAGATAACTCTCAAAAGACTGCTACCAAAAATTTACTTTCCTTGTGACAGAAAGGGGGAAATATATAAGGAAGAGTTGTAAGATTCAGGTGATTTGATTCCGTTATAATAAAACATAAATCAACTTGGTCCAGCCCCTGTATACCATTTAAAGAGCAAGCTTAGCCTTCAGCTTGAAAAACAATTGTGTATTCCCGGATTAGTGAGATAAATGTATACTTAGAATTCAAGGATGCTTATGGTCAAGGTAGGGATTCGTTTTCATTTCTGAAACTGAGCTCTAGGCTACACAAGCCAAATTCACTACTGCTTCCCATCACTCCTCCAAAAGTTCTTCATTACAGCAGCCAGAAAGAGTCTTTTAGTTGTTGCTATGGAAGCTAGAAATCCTTGTAGGTTTTTTTCAGGCACACTCAAGATCTATCACAGTATATGTATCTACTATTTGGCCTATCTCTATTCTCAGAAACTGTGTGGCTGATCCCAAAAACACTGTATTCCCAAATGAAGACATCAAAAGGAAACTGTGAGGCATGAAACTGTTGAAATGGATTCAGATACATTATTGACCAAACATGATTAGACAAGCAAGGAATTTGACTCTGTTACAGCAGCTCTGAGTTTCTCTGCAAGAAAACAGTAAATAAAATAATGACATAAATGAAAATAATTATGTGTTCAGCAGTAAAGTGTGCATCCAAAATGTGCAGCCAGTAGAAAAGGAAATACAGGAAAGTGTAGAATTAGAACCATGATAAGTACGTATACACACTAGAGAGAACTTCTAGACTAATCTAGAATACTTTGCACTATAGTAATCACTGTGTCCTGTCATATAGCATGATTTAAATATTCAGCTGAATGATTGCACAGAGGAAAAAACTGTCCCTGTGTCTGTCTGTTTTGGTATGCAATACCCTATAGCACTGAACAGAGGGAAGAGGTTCAAACAAATTATGTCCAGGTTGAGAGGGATCTGCAGATATCTTCTCCGCTCTTCTCTTGATCAGTGCAATATACAAGTCCTCCCAATAAATTGCGAGCTACAATTACTCATTCTGCAGTCTTGACTGTTCATTGGAGACTGTACCTGTCCTGCATGGATGCTGCACCAAACCAGACTGTTATAGAAGTACAAAGGACAGACTCAGTGATTCTTCTGTAGAACTGTCTCAGCAGCTCCTGAGGCAGGTTGAACTTCTTGAGCTGATGATGGAAGTACATCTTCTGTTGTGCCTTCTTAATAATGGGGCTAATGTTAGCCATTATCTTGGGAGATTATAGAGACCAGAAACTTGGAGGACTATATTGCTGATACTGTGCTGCTAAGTATGGTAAGAAGGAGTGAAATATGAGGTCTATTCCTAAAATCCACTGTCATCTCCACAGTTTTGAGCATATTCAGCTTCAAGTTATTCTGATTGCACCACAGGACCAGCTGTTCAACCTCCCATCTGTACGCAAACTCATCACCATTTCTAATAAGTCCAGTGACTGTTGCATTATCTGCAAACTTCAGAATTTTGACAAAAGGGTCCCCTGAGGTGCATCATTGGTATAGGGGGAGAAGAGCAGTAGAAAGAGCACACAACCCTGATGAGCGCCAGTGCTGATTGTCCAAGTACTGGATGTAATTTTATTTATTTATTTTATGAATTAAATTTATATGCCGCTGAAATCCAGAGACTCTCAGCGGCATATAAATTTAATTATCAGCAATGTTGTATTTGCTGACTTTAAAAAAAAGTGAGAGTATATTTTCCATAATAATATTTATTTCTTTAGATATTAAATTAGTAATCACAAGCAAAAATATAAAAAATGAATGCTCTTGAAATGCATCATTCCATTTTTGTTCTGTTTGTACTTTTTCTGTCCATGGAATTAACATACCTTTGTTATCTCTTGTGTTTCTTGTACAGTATATTGCTTTCCGTATAAAAAATAAAAATATAAACAAAAATAAAGAGCTCCTATTCCAATGGATGGATGGTTTTACAAATTAATGATAATACAGACAGGCAGCATGAAATCCCATGTTATAAAAAGTGTTTGTCATTAACAGATTCTATGTTATTTTCACAACAGACAATTTATAAGATGTGAGCAAAACCATAAACATACAAGAAACGAAGAAAACTACCCTTTAAAATAAAACAGTCTTTTCATGGAATCATGAATATAGGGAGACTTTTCCCAGCACTTCTGCATAGAAAGAAAATGGAAATAAGTCTATATACATTCACGATGCAGACAAAATAATGGAGGAAAGATGATAGACAGACCAACAGACAGTCAGATAGACACCTGAGTTCTAAAATCCTAGCTTCCAGAACTAGGTTTGCATGATTATAAATAATGAAAAGTAGTGCAGGTTATATCCTCTCTCTCTCCCTTTTTGTCTAAATATGCCTTCTGTCATCTCAGGTGACATTTCCTCCATCAAACGCCACAAATCTACAGCCCAATTTTTAACAATACAGTCTGATCTGAGTTTCAAAGGACAATCATCATGAACAAGAATATTAGTCATAGAACAAATTTTAAACAGCTATTGGTTTAGAAAAACATGCAAGATTAAATGTAGGAAATCACAAAAGTTCATTTGTGACAAGAGGACATATGGCAAACAGTGGGACAATCTGTGTGATGGGTAACATCTCTGCCTTGTTGGTTTAACTTGCGAAGTATACCAAAGAATGATAAAAAGAATGGGAGAGTTTTCAAGTAATAGTTAGGTGTCTTAGCAAGTTTCAAACTATATTCCTGGTAATTCAAAGAAAAATATTTGTGTTCCTCTAAATAGTAGTAATTGCATTCAATTTACTCTCTGGTATAGTTAGAATTCTAAGTGCATCATTTACATTACTTGCAGTAGGTAAAGTGTCAAAGAGCTTTTGCTTAAATTTGCAATAGTCTATTTGCCCTTCTACCCTGTGTAACAAATTGACCCTGCTACTTTAGAGTGCTTATGGCACTCTATAGGGACTTATATGAATGTATTATTATGGGAAATTAAATCTTCATTTTTAATGTTACAGGTCACTATGTCAATGGACATAGTCCCAAGAAATTTAATTATTTCTTGATCCTAAGATTCCAATGGAAATAGTAGGACTTAGTTCTAAGTAAACCTGCAAATGAATACCATTAAACTTCAGTTCCACATATATGATTCAGTCCTCACTTGATATTAACTCAGTAAGACTAATTTCTAAATAAAGGTAAGATTAGTCTCAGGCTGTTTTGCAAAATATTATAGGAATCTTAAATATTGGGGGTATTTATATTATTATTTTAAGCAGAAAAGCTCAAGAGATACCAGCACTTGTGACCTTGACTGAGCCTGAAAAAACTAAGCAAGATCAGACCTGATTAGTACTTAGATGGGAAACTCCCAAGATATGAAAGTGTGACTAGAAAATAAAAACAGTCCAGAAAAAGTCAGTGGTGAACAAATTCCATTTGCAATAAAAAAATAACATATAAATGTACATTAAATCACTGGAATCTGAGCTCAACTTGAAGGATCTATTCTCTTTTACTGCAAGGTAGAAAACATAGTTTCCCATTTTTTCCCAAAAAAAGTATCTTCAAAAAATGTGGATCAAAGATGTCAGCTCATCTTGGTGCCTGGCAAATCACCCTCGTGCCAAATAGAACACGATGCAAAGTGGAACTAAATTTGGCCAGCAACCTGACTGTCTCATGATTGAATCTGTGTCTTATGCTGTAGCCAAATGTATGATAATTGTGGTGAATAAAAGCAATAGTAGGTAAACACTATGGCTACTCTAACCTAATGCTCAATTGTCCATGCCATGCTTTGTCTGCTCCCTCTTACAGCCCAGGAAGGGCTTCTAAGGGATAAAGTAATGGCAAGGGACAGAGTTAATCTTCCATGTAATCGCTGCTGTTTCTATCACCGCTACCTCTCCTGTGGCTGCCTGGAATAGAAAAGGAGTTGCTGTCATCTGCTGTCCTTCCTAGCTAATATGCCCTAATGATATAGTTGAGAAAAGGTGATGGAAGAGATGAAATCAGGTCACTTCAAGAACTGCCATATGCAAGCATATTTTCCCCATAGTCTCCTGATGCAAAGATCTGCTCATTTACATTGCAACTACAGACTTTCTCTCTTTTTAAAAAAAGAAGAAGAAGCTTTAATATGTAGATTGGGTTGTTTCATTTCAACATTTCCAGCAATATATTGAGTCTAAAGAAAATCCAATTTTCCCAAATGATCTGCACCCATTTATATATATGTTCTAATGTTGTTGGCTTGCTGCATGTCTTTTAACAAATTAAATATCTTCTTATGATAAAAAATATTTTACTGTCATCATAATGTTATTCCAATTGGAAAGTAGGGTGGAGGGGGGCTTCCCCCTGCAAGCAAAATCACTGACAGGAATCTTTTAGTTATTAAAAGATATCTTATTTAATAAGCAGGCATTTATGGAATGAACGAAAAAAAATTGCTGAAAACTGGGCCACCTATTCTGAAGAACTTTGAAACATGCCTTGCACTTCAATTCAAGTATAACCAACATCTTATAATCAAACAGAGTGCAATTTAATAGAGCCAGCAGAAAATATTATGAAATGTTGGTTCTCCACATAACATTGCCCAAACAGAAGATAAGGCAGCAATGAGATACATGTACTTTTTATCATAGAAGCATTGCTTGATAAGGCAAAGATTACATGACAAATATTGAATATCTTTGTGGCTTACAATACCATCCCCACAAATAATAACTATAATAAAGGGGGAAAGTTATCAGAAAGTCTTTTTACCCAGAGGTAAAATAAAAAGGTCAATAAAATAGCTTCATTTAGAATAATTACATAGAGTCACTTAGGTGAGATGGGCAGTATGTGATTATGATGATTTAACATTCAATAACATTCAATAACATCCTTTCTAGATGTTTTTCAAAGGGTACTGGTACTAGCAAGACTCAATCATTTTTTTCATACATTTATTATGCTATTGTGATAATTATATAGGAATTCAGTGCTGTGCTGTATCTATGCCTACAAAGATTAGAATCATACAAGCAATAATATTCCCCATGACACTCTATAGAAACAAAATTGGACTTTGAAGAAACATGACAGGAAGAGTGTTGATGCTTTTTAATGTTAGTATTGGAGAAGATTCCTGAGAATATTGTGGATAGACAAAAGAAAACAAACCAATGGGTCATTGAACAAATCAACTCAGAGTTTTCATTCAAGGCACAAATGAGCAAGCTTAAATTATCCTACTGTAAATACATTATGTGAAGACCCAGCTCTCTGGAAAAGCTCTAATGCTGGGAAAGGTAAAAGGAAAGAGAAGAGGACAATCAACAGTAAGATGGATAGACTCAGTTACAATGTCGATGAAAGAACTGTTCGAAGAACTGAAAAAATAGTTTAGGAACAGATCTTCATGAAGAAAATTTATGTTACCAATAGCTGACATGACCTTTATGGCACTTAAACAATCACTACATAAAAGTTATTTAAATATAAGAGGCCTTTACCAAAATGAGATCCCCAGTGTTAATGATTTT